>PVKN010000230.1:23004-69673 GCA_004027915.1 Capromys pilorides | reverse complement strand
GACTGGATGCCCTCTGCCCTGTTCCACTCAGTCTTGGGCCAGCCGAATATGGACTGAAACCTCCAGCAACTGTGAGCTAAATAAACCTTTCCTTCCTTCATTTTGAGTGTCAGGTATTTGTCACAGCAACGAGTAAAAGTAACTAAGACAATGCTTCTAAAAAGCTCATGGATAAAGAAGAACAGGCACTCTTAGAAAACATTTGAAATGAATGGACATCAAAACACATCTGATCAAATTTATGAAATTTGGCTAAGAAACATTGCAAGGCCAACTTAAAGAGCTTAATGCCTAATTCAAAACAGAAGAGCTTCAAAAAAGAGCAAACTTCAAACAAATGGAAGATAGGAAATAATAAATATCAGAGTGGAAATCAATAGAAACAAAAACAGTAGAGAAAAACAATGAGGATAAAACGTCATTATAGGAAAAGAAAATAACATGGATAAACCTTTAACTATGCTGGAAAAAGATAGATGCAGATATAGAAATAGATGGAGGAGAGAAGGGGAGATAGACAGAGGGAGAGGGAGAGAGAAAGCAGTAAGAGAAGACCCATCCCTATCAATCCAACAAAAATCAAAAGTCTGTTAAGGAAATGTTATGAACAACATATGGCAACAAATCAGACATCTTAAAAGATACATATTATTAGAGACATACATCTAATTCAAGAAGGTATAGATACTGGACACAGATATTCCTTCTTTAACAACATACCTGTTTAACAACTGTTTGGACATAACCACCGGCTTCTTAGACTTATAACATTTTTTTGTTGTTCTGTATATCTTGCTTATAGAGCCCCAATGTATTTTTTTTTAAATTTAGGACAGAGTGTACAGGGTGTACAGGGTCTCACTATGTAGATCGGATGTGTAGTGATTCTCCTGCTTTCAGCCTGCCAAGTGCTGGGATTATAGGCACGTGCCACCTAGCCCAGTCTCAATTGCCATCTCAGTGCGCCCTGGGGGCGGGACCAGCATGGCATGCCAGGGATCGAACACCAGCCACTGTGCTCTGATTAACCCAATGTCTTTTTTAAAAGCTATATTTCAGCATCTTTTGCGAGCTCTTATTTATGCAGTCTGTAATTTTTCTGATTGTGCTGTAGATAGTCCAATGCTATAGTTTCATGTTGTTCTACATTACAGTCCTGCACGTAACACTTACACAAATAAAAGCAAAGCCACCAAGTTGGGTTTCCATCGACCATTTCTTTGTTCTGAATATGGCAACGTATGTCTACATTCCACGGTGGCACACACATGGCTTGGTGGCTGCAGCAGGCTAGAATCATTGGAAGCACTAAAAGGTCTGTCATTACTGCTACAATTCCTCATGTAGTGACCAATTTGTTTAAAGACCTACTCACAGAATCAGAACTCAGTTGTTAAATGGAGTAAAGAATTACTAAGTTTTCAATTCTTGTTATAAACAATCAGAATTCTATTACACAGATGTGTACCTTCTACACATACACACACACACACACACACACACACACACACACGGGGCTTTAAGTGAAATTTGAAAATAAAAACGTGCTTGGAAATGTTAATTGATGTCAAAGAGATGGTGAGGGAAAGACTTTGGGAAATTCCTTAGGAAACTAATTCTTTCCAGAGATGAATTAGTTTGGTGCCACTTGGCAAGAAGCCAGGATTAGAACCACAAGTGTGTATGTATTTACATATAAAACAACAAATAAAAATGTAAAAATTATTTAAATAAGTATCAAAATATCCAAAATTGAGCTGTATGAGAATGTTATTTTCAATATGTTATATTTACTTATTTACTTCTGCAGTGCTAGAGACTGAAAGCAGTCCCTACCACTGGACCACAACCCCAGGCTTAAAGTCTTTTTAAAAATTATGAAAAGTAACAATGCTTAGAGAAGGTAACCTTGTTACCCACGCTGCTTTGGAGAGCTCCAAAATAAAAATGGCAATGCTTTCATGAGTCTGCTTCATTTTCACATCTTGATCTAATTTGTTGCACCCCCTGGTTTTCTTCCAATAAACAACTCCGTCTGTATATCAGTGGCATTATGTTATTTCTTGAGATCTGAATCACCGAGACTCTAATGCAAGCTTGCGTGTCTCATCTTGTCATTTTGTACAGGGCTGTATATCTAATTAAAGCTTCTTATGGGCCCATAAAAAGACCCAACATTAAAAAGGCAATGCGTGCTAGAGAAGCCAGACCAGAGAAGGAGTTTCTTCTTCATTAGGCATATTTGCTTGAGTCCAAAGCCAAGTAATGATATATTAATTTGTGTGCTAATGTTTTAAGATATTGCTGAAGCATAAGCAGACCATGCTGACGCATGGCACGGAGCTGGAAAGGGGTCATGCCCCTGCTAGCAGGCTCAGCATCCCCAGAAACACTGAATAAATAATCCACCACGTGGCCTGCACCATGTCCTCCCCTCTGGAAGAGAATTGGACCTGATGTATTTACATCCATTTACCACTCCACCCCTTCTCATGTATTGTTTTGCTGCTGAGCTGTTGTTTTCCTTGGAGGACTTCCTCAAAGTCTGAGTCACACAGCAGCAGCAGCAGCAGCAGCAGCAGCAGCAGCAGCAGAGAGCCTCCAATTTGGAAGGGCTACATCTTACGGGCATTGTTGTATGGTCACAGTGACTTCGAAGAGGCTACCAGTCTGGGGGCAAGTGTGCCAGTCCCCGGAATTCCCTAGGATGATCACAGGTGTGGTGTTTTTTCTGGTGACTGGCTGCATGTCTCCCTGACTAGTGAGCCTTCTTCAAGGGCAAAGTGCATGGCCTTCCCTGCAAAGAACAAATTCCACAAATCCAAATTAGGAACTCTTGCTTCAGATGGCGCTAAATTCGAATTCCCACACCAAGAGGAGATTAACCTTCCGTGGTCTTTCCACGTCCCAGCGTCCCCAGAGGAGCAGATGCCCAATCTGAGGCTTGACTTGTGCAGTTCACCACCTGCTGCTACAACAGAAGGCCTTGCAGTGATACCCAGAGTCAAAAGGCTTGCAACTCAAAACAATCCCGTCTTGCTTCCCAATCATCTTCAGACCTGCAAAGCTGATGCTGCAGTCTTAAAAGGTTTTTGACGTCTGCGGGCCAACAGATTCGCTAAAGCCATCTAGGTCTCTCTTCATCCGGTTGACTCAGCTAGAGTTGGGGCATCTAAGTAGCTCTTCTCGCTTGTGCCCTTCTTTCCTAGAGAGCCTTTCCTAGGGGATGGAGAAATCTTATGGGCACCTGGCTCGTTGGTGCTCCCTCCAGGAACCCCAGAGAGCTGATAACCTCACAGCCTGGCTTCCAGGAGCGAGAGACTCTTTCCAGCCCCTCCTGGAATGGCCAAGTCCCTTTCCTGGGCCTTTGCAAGTCATCCAAAGTCTGGTTCAGGCCTGGGTGCTTTGAATCCCGGCCATTCTCTTGCAAATCCTGGCAGAGCTCCTCCGGGCCTGGCCAGGGTCGCCTGCCGAACTTAAAGCCAGAACCATCTTTAGACGCTGCGGCTTTTTGTTTAAATAGCAACAAAATCAGCAAAATTTCTTCAAGCAGGATTCTCAAGGAAAGAAGCAGTGAAGAAAAACGTACTGTGTGCACAGATGCACACATGAACTCCCCCCTGCACAAGGCTAGGCGGGAGACCCGGTGAACCCTACGGGGTAGAGCGCTGGGCTCCTCCCACCACAAACACAGTCCTGCGAGGATGCTTCACTTCCCTCAAATTTCCCCGACAGCTGGAGCTACGTTTTCCTGGCCATTGTCCCATGTCCCAGGTGTTTCCTGCTGAGGGCTCCGGGACCTCCCGGGCGCCTCTCTCGCTTCCTGCAGCCGGCGAGTCTGGCCCGACCAAGGCCAAGCGACCTGTCCAGCCAGCGGCGCTGGCCGCAGGTGCAGCCGCCCGGCCCGCCCCGACCACGCCCCCGACCACGCCCCGGCTCACGTCACCATGACACGCCGCCCGCGCATGCGTATCCCGGCGCACCCCTCCCCGCGCCGGCCGCCCGCTCAGTATTATGATTTGCACTGGGTGCGGGGATCCGGCGGCAGGGAGGGAGTTGTCGGCGCCGCGGCCGCTGCGGACGGACGCCCGCCTGCCAGCTGAGGTAGGGGCGGCGCGGCGCACGGTGGGGCCGGGGGTGCGGCGCGGTGCGGGGCGGCCTCCCCTGCTCACAGCCGCCGCGGTGGCCGGGCCACGGGAGGAAAGTAAGTTGCGCGCCCCGCGCCCCGAAGGACGTGCCCGCTGCGGGGCCCAGGGCGCGCGGCCTGGCGGGCGCGGGGCGCGGGGCGGCACTGCGGCGCGGCGCCCGAGGCCCTGCCCTTGCGGCCGCGGCGGGATTGCGGCACCTTGGAGGCCCGCCCCGCCCGGCGCCCGGCTCACTGCCGCCGATGCGCGGCCCCCGTTGGCCCGCTTCTGTCCGAGGATCCCGAGACCGGGCGCAGGCCGGGTGCTGGCGGGCCGCAGCCTCACAGTGCCGTGGGGTTGTTGTCGGTGAGCTGGCTGCGCTCTGAGGAGGAGGGGAGCGATGCGTCCCCGAGGGAGAGCTCGGGTTCGGGGGCTGGCAAACCTGGGTTCTGCTCCACAGCCATCGCCTGTTGATTTGTTTCTGGACCATTGTACAAAACCTGCATCCACTCCGACTTGGAGCCAGGACCCTGGCAGCCTTTAAGGGTGGGGGTTCCTGAAGCCATGTGATTCCTGACGGTCAGGTCAGATACAGCTTGCAGCTTCCTGGGGAGTTGTGGTCAAGTGCAGTCCTAGGGGGAGAACTGGGCAGTGGCCTTCCTAGATCTGAGCTCTCCTGAAGATACAGGACCTTTGCAACTGTCAGGCTACTTTTTTTTTCACTTCCGTTTAATTAAGCACAATCTGAAAGTCTTAGGAGCGGTGACGATGCTGACTTAAGGCGTTAAGCATTTTGTCAGTCCTGAGATGAAGAAAGGCTTGCAAGTTACAGAACTACTGCAAGTGCTGAACATCCTGTTGAATCTCCACAGATTCCTGTCTGACATCAGAAGTCTCAGTTTGGGGTCCTTGTCGAGGGTGGGTCGATCTGTCCCAAATCAGCCTGACTTATCAGACAGGGTATCAGTGCACACCAAAGCCAGGGCTGTCGAGGCTTATGTAATCAACTTGTTAATTTGTAATCTCATTACATTGTCTTCCAGATTTATAAAATCGTTCCCTTAAAGAAATCTGTCTTCAACGTCTGCTTAAATATTTCTTTTGGAAGTAGATTCCTGAAGAGGAATGCACTGTATAAGTGGTGATTAAAGCATGCTACTTAGACACATTTCCTTTTTTAAAGAATGCCGAATACATACTGATTCTTTTATCTAATTGTCCCTGTGAAGAAAACAGGTGACATTCCCATTTTACAGAGCTAGAGATGAGAGCAATTACATGACAGTTCCAATTTCACTACATTTCCATGTAGTGAAGCAATGTAGAAAACAGAGGTGCTAACTTTTCTTAATGCCCCCATCTCCCAATATTTTCAGGAGACTTCAAATGCCATTTTCTAATTTTTAAAATTTGCATTTTTTTCATTTTGTGCACAAAAAGTATTCTCACCCTGTTTTCTCCTGTCAGAATTTTTCTGTATTATTGCAATAATTTCCATTAGTTTAAAACTTACTAAAACTAGCAAGCTGCACTAATTTTTATTTTTACTTTTCTAGACAAGAAATAAAAACTGGGCTTTCATGGTTTGGATTTCATCATGTCCTAAAAGAAAGACGTTTAAGTGTTCTTATTTAAATTGAAGAGCAGTTATAATATTTTTGCTGGTCGCAGGAAAGTGTTTATCTAAACTTTACAGAGGGTGCTTCCTTTCTATCGAAAGTGAAACTAAACAGAAAAGAAGTTATTTTGGGAAATATTGAGCAGCCATTGTCCTAAGCCCTGGTATAAATAAAACATGGTTTTTGCCCAAGCGATGGAGCCGGAGGGTGCATTATACTGCCTAAGGAAAGGTGCAGATAGTCTTTTCACAGGGCCAGAATTTTAGGAATTAAAATGACAGGAACTTAACAGCATTCGGCTGTCTGAGTCACAGATTCCTTCAGGCAGGATGCTTTTGCAAGAAAACTGTTACTCAGAATCTAGGTGCTGCGGGGCCAGGTGTCCCAGGGATGTGCAGATAAATGCGTCGAGCAACCTGGGTTGAAAGTTGAGTGGATTCCAGGAAGTCTGAAGATAAACTTTTCTCTGATCGTTTATACATGGAACTTTTGTGTACTTGAGGGGATCTAGGTTAGAGGGAGCAGCAGAAAAGTGAATTAAAAACTGCTTCGTGCCTTGAGGAGCTGGGGAATTATACGGGACACTAAGATAAACCCTAATAATGGAGGCCCAGGTATGCTTAGGAAAACCTGCGGAAGCAGATTCCGTGACCCACCCAGCCTGGCCTGCTCCCCAGAGGAGCCCATGGTCAAGCTGGACCTGGGTTTAGGTAGCTTGCCAAGTGGAGAAAAGGCCCTTGGGCTTGGGATGGAAAGTCAAGTGGCAGGAAAATAACTCAGATCTGAGTGGGTGAGAGGAAGTTGGAGTGGCGTCGGTAAAGCTGTTCTTCAAGGCATTCGAAAGGCGGGAAGAAGAATGGGATGCCGGCTTTGGGTGAAGCAAGGCTTGGGCTTGTGTCCGGGAAGAGCTGGTGCCAGACCCTTGCCGTCAGTGGCCTCTGGAGTGAGCACTGGGAGCGTGTGTCTGTTCTGGAGGGTCCCACACTGAGTTACTCACAGGATAAAGGCTGCTTCTCATCTGTTTTTCTGCACGTCTGCTTGTGAAGCTGTTGCACAACTCTGCCTCTAGGAGGTCTGGGGTCTGCCCAACCTGCACACTTGCCTCTCCGGGCACCTCCAGAGCCCATTGGGAGCCTCCTTGGGCACCTCTGGCGTTTAGCTCCTGCTCAGATGGTCCATACAGATGTCTGTCTCTCCCTGGTGTGGTGCTCTCTGCTCTGGCTGTGGGAGTGCTCCGGGCCTCAGAGCCTGAGGGCTTCGTCCTTCTCACAGACCACGGCCCAGGCTGGGAGTCCTTGGTGTCTCCAGGCAGGGCAAGCTTGGGCCTTTCTTCCTGTGTACCTCCCCGTGCTTAGGCCTTGTGGTTGTGAAGCCTAGCACAGCGGCGGTCAGAGCACAGCCTCCCTGGGCCCGAATTACTTAGCTGTTGACAGGCACTGTGCTCTCTTGGTCAAACTTAAAAGGCTGGCTGCTCCTTGAAGGCCAAGACCACCTCATGGGGTCCCGTGCCCCTGTGCTGGAGTAATGCCTGGTGGGGTCTGCATCCTGAAGGGTCTTGAGGAAGAAAGATTAAAAATCAGGTCTTTTTTTTTTTTTTAATGGAACCGTACTCATTGTGACACAATGAGTTGTGTTTAACTTAGGTTGGGTTTAAACTTTTCATCTTTCAACCTGCTGTGTGCTAGCGTGTCACGGTGGCTCGGAAACTGTTTGCTCCATCCTGGTGCAGCTGCTGCGCTCTTCACTCTGCTTGTTAGATTTCCTCCCACCCTTGGGCCCTGTGTCCCACCAGCCTGCGTCCTCCTTCTGCGCTGAGTCTCGCGCACTACATCTTCACCGCTGCCCAGACACTGGCTGCCCTCGAGTCACACAGTCCCTGTGTTCCCAGAGATGTTAGCAGTTCACTTGCAGTCTCTGGCTCTGGTGTGGTCCTTGCAGAGTGAACTGTTACCTGATGTTGTCCTCAGGGTTCTTTTGTGGCCTTGGACCCTGGCCCCGATTGGTTCACTTAACATGTGTCTTTATATTTTGGGTGACTGCTGTGTTGGACAGGTGCTGGAAGAGAGCTGAATAGGACGACAGGGTCCTCGCATGGACCTTGCCATTGGATCTGCTGGCGCCACGGGTCACCAGCTACATCCACAGTCACACAGGTAGCACTGTGACTGCACTTGCAGTGAGAGTGCAGCGTGCTGGACACAGTGCAGGAAGTGGGGAGGACTGGGCTGGTGACCTTTAGTTAGACCTTAAAGCATGGGACAAGGTGACCAGCCTATTTTCCCCTCCTTGTATTACTGAGCCCTTTTTACTTTATTTTGAACTAGTTTTGCTAAAGTCCCCAGGCTGACCTTGAACTTATGATCCTCCTGCCTCAGCCTCCCAGAGTGCTAGATGATAGGTGTGTGCTGTCATGCCCAGCTGGTTTCTGGCCTTAACTACCTGCCTGGCCCTGTCTTCACAATAAGCTCTCTCAGGTCTCTTTACAAGACAGCCCTTTTCCACTGCTGCAGTTTCAATTCCTAATTAGAGACGTAGACCTTTCTCTAGAATTCCTTCTGTGAGTGTCCCAAGGCAGAATAAGGATAAAGAGGGTTGTGAATGCCTGGAGGCCCCGACTGTCCTGGCTGGTGGAGTTGCGCAGGGCCAGTGTGCTGGTCACTGGGAGCAGGGTGCTGATGCGGTAGACTGGGAGCTGTGCTGAGCTCTGCAGGGTGGTGGGGAAGCCATCATGTAGGTAGGCTGTGCCACAGGCGTCTGAGGCCCTTGGCCCTGGAGGCCTGGCACCCTGGGCACTGTCCGACATGCTGCTCTGCGCGTTGCAGCAAGTGCCTGCTCTCCCCTAACGTGAGCCTCTAGGGTGGAGACAGAAAGCGAAGCGGCCCCCTGGTGCCTGGAGCGTGGGCTCCCGGGAGTGCTGCCATTCTGTCTCCACGCTGCCTCCGCCCAGACCCTGCTTGGACCTCTAGGGCCACTTGGTGTGTCTTTTTGTTCCATGTTGTTGTAGCTGGCATGAATACTTGAATAATGTGTCAAATTTGACTTCATTCCACATTGCTATGATTATATTTTAGGTTTTCTAATGTTAGTTTTGTAATATGCTTTACCTTATAAAGTCCATTTTGAATTTAGAGCATATGTCAGTATAGTCACAAATTATGAAATCAAAATATACTATGTTCATGGATCTCTTTAAGGTCATCTGGCTTGTTCAGTAGTGAGCAAAAGCAGAGTGACTTTAAGGTAAATTTTAGCCATTTGTGCAGGTTAGCAGTTCTTTATTGGCGTAGAATTATTGTGGATGCAGTGTGGAATGAGAATATTTGGTGTACACTTTCAGAGCCCAGTTTTCTTGTTCTCTTATTTGGCAAGCATTTGCTAATCCTCTTTTGAAGGAAAATACTTTTCAGAAACAACCGGAAAGAATGTAAATTGCAAAATACATGGCAGTTGAAGTTTGGGCAGAATAAACTTCTGAAGGAGCGGAGAGGCGCGCTCGAGTGTTGCCGGGATCGCTTGGTGCTGGCTGTCACGGTCATGAGGCCGCATACAGACAGTTGCAGGAAGTCATTTTCAGGGTGCCATAGTGGCACAGCCTGTCTCTGAGTGGTTACTTGCCACAACTTCCTTTCTCGACTTAAAAAAGTTTCCGAACATTTCACGGAGCTTTGAGCAGAACCACTTGTTGATGTTTGTCAGGTGAGTTTAGGGTGCACCGTGTCAGGGTTGAAGAACGCCAGAAATGTCAGCACTCGTTATTTCAGTGCTTTAGCTTCTCTGGAAATCAGACAGGCCTAGTTCAAGGAAGGAGTGCGTTGTCACCAGGAAAGAGAAGACACGGGGCCCAGGTCCGAAGGCCTGAAGCTCAACCCAGACCCTGCCTGGGCGTAGATCTTGGGCCAGTGGTCCTTGGTCTAAGCGACCTCACAGGTGTAGGAAGCCCGTACGTAGGCGGACTCCCAGGAATTGAGCTGTTTCCTGTGTGAGACCTGTATTCAAACAGAACTGGAATTCTGAGGGGGCATTTGTGATGGTGAAAGACATTTTTAAAATTTAAAATGAAAGAGTCAAAGGAAACCAGCCGTGGTTCTGTTGTACAGCTTATTTATAAAGTTATCGATGGGCCAGGGAGCAGAAGCACCTGCCTGGCAAGTGCAAGGTCCTGAGTGCAGTCCCTGGTATAAATAAATAAAGTTATTGAGGTTAGCAGATTTTCCAAAGAGGAGTGTTTATAGGGGTGATAATAAGAAAAATTGAACAAGTCAGAAGAAAAATTGATACCTTCTGGAACTTTTTTTTTTTTTTTTGTCTTTTTGAGACAGAATTTCATTATGCAGTTCAGGCTGGCCTTGAGCTCACTTTTGTAGCCCAGGCGGATCTCGAACTTGCTGTGATCCTCCTGCCTCAGCCTCCCAGGTACTGGGGTTACAGGCGTGTGCCACCATGCCCGGCCCACCTTCTGGAGCTTTAAAGGGAACCCTGAACTTTTCTGGGTTGGTTTGAATTCTCCATTTCTATTTCTTCATTACGCATGTGTTGGAGCCTAAGAGGTTCTCTGCTCCTGGTGCCTTGGGTCAGCTCTTGGACAACAGGCTTTGCTGTGCACTTCTCTCTTTAAAGGTAGTTTGCTAAAACTTAAATAAGTGAATCCATAGACCAACACAGTAGTTCTGAGAGGGTAAATCATGATTCCTCAGAGAGGACCTTGTACCCTAAGTCGTGTCTTGCCCAAACCATTGCTCTCCTTGCCTGGCTCCCCTGGCTCTTGGCAGTCTGTGTCTCTGTGTACTCATCTCGGAGTGGAGTGCAGTCTCCCTGCTGAAGGGCAGCTCTGGCCTGCAGGCCACCAGTGCCCTGGGGGTCAAGGCCTCCCTCTGAGGCACCTACCGCATTCTCTCTTTATGGAGGACTTGCTTACTTACCTCTCCCGAAGGACCCTAAAGGGCAGGGCCTGCGCTTCTGCCACAGTGAGGCGCACCTTTAGTGAAAGTGACTCGGGGTTCATGCCCCTTCTTCTGAAACAGTTGCGTGTTCTTCGTGAGGAAGCAAAATACTTTCTCCGATGTGGCATCTTATTAAGGTTACATAAGTAGGAGCTAGATGGTATAGGCATGAGGAAGTCAGTTTACTCCCTATAAATCTCTTCATGGGACAGTAAATGGCATGCATAATTATGTCCAGAAAGCCACACTCTTAATAACCTCGGTGGTTCTTGGGATACAAAAGCAGCAAGCATTCACTGATAAAAATTTAAAAAGAACAGACAAATAGGAAGAAAAACTTCAGTAACGTTACTGATTTAACATCTTGAATTTCTAAGATATATTATTCTCATACAAATATTATTTTTAAAAAATTGGGATGATAAGCTATGAAATTTAGTATACGAGCCATGAGATTAAATGGTCTCATGGAGCAGCATAGTATCATTGTTGGGTATACTGTGACTTTCTTAACCAATTTTTATATTGTGTGCTTTTACATTACTTCTGATAAATACTTGTTAACATGTTTATTAAGAGGAAAATTTTCTGAATATCCCTTACCTGAAATGCTTGAGACTAGAAGTGTTTGGAAGTTGGGGTTTTTTTCAGACTGTAGCATATTTGCATATACTCAGTAAGATATTTTGGGGATGGACTCAAGTCTAAACATGAAATTCATTTATGTCTCATGTACAGTTAATACCCATAGCCTAAAAGTAACTATGTTATTTTTAATAACTGTTCATGAAGCAAAATTTGATGGTGTGAAATTTTCTATTCTGCCTCAAAATTTTCAGAGTTTGGAATATTTCAGATTAGGAACATTCAAACTGTGGAAAGATGCTTAAATCAAGGATATTTATAAGGCTTGTGTACACATTTTGCCATTTGCTTTTTAGCAAATTAACTGGCAGCCCTAGCAATGCAGGGAAATTCCCAGATGTTTTTTCTGTCTAGCATTTCAAAAAGTCACATTTTAACAGCCATCCCCATCCCAAGTCAGGGGGAACAAAAAAGATACTAAAATGAGTTTGTGAGTATTAATACAAGTTTTGAAAGAGGTGAGATTTAGCTGAAGTTTTTAAATTTTCTATAATGTCCCGCTGAATTCTGTTTTCTGGTGGGCTGCAGGGGGTCGGTTAGTCTGTCCTGGAGTAGCTTCCACATACCAGCTGTTGTGCCATGTCAGTGCCTTGGGCCAGGCTGTCACCATCCTAACTTGGAAGTCGCCCCCTTAGGTAGAAACGGTGGCCTGTGTAGTCTTTCTCATCACTTTAGCAGGAGGCAGATCCTGCTAGGGACTTTGAACTTAGCCTGGGCAGGCCAGGTTCTATCGCTGGGAGGTCCTGGTTGTCCTACTTCCTTCATGGTCTGCCCGATTCTACGTGGAGATGCCCTGATGTAGTCCAGTGACTTAAGCCAGCACTCCAAGGAGCCATCTGCCCGGCAGCCCATTCCAGCGTGGAGAAGTGCAGCGTGCTGGTCTGCCTCGCTGCTCTGTGGAAGTGGGCTGCTCGCCCCCGGACGGGAGCGCGGCCGCGACGGGAGAGGCGTCTGCAGGTTGCTGTGCTGTGGCTGGAGTGGGAAGGGCCGCCCCGCCCTTCTCGGGCACCTTTGGGTGCGCATGGCAAGGTCAGGCGGTAATGCTCACCCAGGGAGCCAGCAGCCCCGAGAGTTAGCTTCTCTGTAACTGTAGTTTCTGTAGTTTCCTTGGGTATTTCTGTGAGCAGGGAAGACAGTTTGTTTTTGGTCTTTGTAAAAGATACCAGGTGCATGTCCATGGGTAAGAAGTTAAATACAGATATGGCGTGGCTTGTGGTTGGCTGTACTGGGTATAGATCACCCGCACAGACATTTATAAAGCACTTAATGCGTATGTAGTCAGTCGATGGCCTGGTTTGCAGGGCGACCCGACTGGAAGCTACAGGTGATCAGACCCTGTGCGCGCACTGGTTCCGACCCCCCTCGGCCGGCTCCCGGCAGCCCAGGGCGGCCTCCGTGGGGTGGGGCAGCCTGCCTACCCTGGCACCTGGGAAGAGAAGGAGTGGGGGAGGCTTGTTTGACACACAGCCCAGACTGCAGTGGCGGCGGCGTCAGTGGGGAGCTGGAATAGCAGAGCAGATTCCTGGCGCCCACCGGTGGGCCCCGGCAGAGGCTGGCGCTAGTACTGTGTTCAGCAGCTTGCAAACGCGTGCGTGGCCGCCCACGCTTCCTTCCTGTCCTCCAGCCGCAGCCTCCCACGGTTGCCTCTGCTCGGCTGGCTGGGAGGACAGCGGTGCCCAGGATCACCTAGCCAAGCGCTTGCTGCGCGGGCGTGGGTTTCCACGTTAGACTTCGATGGTTGCCCTGCTTGTTAGGTCGGGCCTGGTCGTACCCGTGTATATGTGTGTGTGTGTGTGTGTGTGTGTGTGTACGCGCGCGCGCACGCGAGCGCGTGTGTGCGTGCAAGCGTGCTTGATGAGTAGGAAGGCTATGCCCGCATGCTCTGTTTAGTGGCGTTCGCTGTTTTAAAAGATGTGATTTTAGCTAGGTAGTTGTTAAACCTGATCTGGAATTAAAGCAGTGAATGAGGAAATTGCGTCATAAGAGTGGAGGCGAAACTGTTAGACCGCGCTGCGCCCTGGGGCCCTCGGGTGTGAGCCAGGGGTCTGCCCTGGGGCCTGGCGGGGAGACCTCTTGGCGCCATTGAAATCCCCTGTGCATTGCTTCTCACCCTGCGGCGCATTTTCTTGGTTGTGCTTTTCCATACCTCAGAATTTCGAAAGTGAGGTGTTGTAATTGGACCAGCTTATTTTCTTGTGTTTTGATTTTTTTTTTCCAGTATTAGAAACCGAAGTGAGGGTTTTAGCACTGAGATGACCCTCAGTCTTTTTTATTTTTTATCTTGAGACAAGAGTCTTGCTAAATTGACCATCTTGGGCTTGAACTTGTAATCTTCCTGTCTTGGCTTCCCTGAGTGCTGGGATTACAGGTGTGTGCTACCATGCCCAGGCCACCTTATACCTTAGAAGATGGTACAGGCCCTCTCTCTTCCCCGACATCACCCTCCTTGCCCTGCATATTGCTCCGTTTTAAAGTGTATCTGACGTATGCTATACATAGAAAATAATTTGGAAGGCTGGGTACTGGAATGTTAGCTGAGGTTATTGTGGATGGTGGCATAGTGGAATGTTTTCTTTTTTAAACTGCTCTTTTTTATTTATTTATTTTTTTTTACCAGCGTATATATTTTAGTTATGTTTCTAAATTAAACTGTTTTTCATACTTGAAACAAAACAACTAGAACAAAGGAGAGTGATCCAGCAAGTGAAGAGAGCAGGCTGCAGGGCGTGAAATGCATAGATGATCGCCAGTAACCATTGGGAAGCTGCTGCTGGAATGGTGGTGGTGCTATGACGATGGATGGCACTTTTTAATTCTATTTTCATTCTGTGCTTTCCAGATTTTCTCTAAGAATGTGTTACTTCGATGAGAAAACATATAAAGGCACATTCAAGTTTTTTGAAAGACTAAATTTAATAAAAAGCTAATACTTAGGGTTTTTGAGTTTGTTTTTTAAATATCATCAGATTGTGATACTCTGAGGTATACAGCACTTATTTTCTAAATACATTTTAGGATACCTGCTGTAGAGAGATATGAACAGTGCATTCTTTTTTTTTCTTTCCTTTATTTTTTCCAGTGCATGTTTGTAGTGCAGAATGGTTATGATCCCATGTTGTCTCAGTTCTTTTTACGTCCTCTGCCCTCCTGGGCCCTGCCCAGTCCTTGTAACTCTTGGTCCCTTTGAAGCAGGGTCCACACTTGGGACGTTCCCCTGGCGAGGGCTTCCGGGAGGCTCCTCCAGGCCGGCATGGTCGTTCTGTCGGGTTCACCTCTGTGAACTCAGTGCTCCTCAGCTCGGGCTATGCGCTGAGGCTCAGAGCCGCTCCTTGGGCCCTCAGAACCAGCACCCCCGACGGCCAGGAGGCTGCCTGACGCTGAGACCGCACAGGAGCAGGCAGGGAGCACTGGGGGCTCTGGTGAGCAGAGTTGGACTCCAGCTCTCTCCTCACTCACAGGCTACAGTTGTGTGGCCCCCTCTTTCCTCCTTTCTACTTTCTGTGTGCGCCCCTCTCCTTTTCTCAGAGGTGTGTAATGGTTGATCTCTGTTGAAAATAACCCAGGAGCTCTACATCTTGGTAGTAGAACACATGCCCTGACCTAGCAGTTGTCCAGTGTGTCAGCTTGAGCAGCTTGGAAATTTAGTCCACTTAGGGCCAGGGGCTCACAGGCTCATCCCGAGCCTGTGCAAGAGGAGGCAGGGAGACGGTGTGAGTGCTGTGCCACTGTAGGGTGGTTGCCTGCTTCCAATGCAATGGAGGTGAGGCTTGCTTTCCCCTTTGCCCTTGTGTTCTTGCTGCTTCGCTGTCTCTGCCACTTCGAACTGTTGCCCTCGTGCCATGCCGCCTTGCCTCGGAGCCAGCTCATTACCAATGTAAACCTCCACGAGCTGTTAGCTGAGCAGACCTTTCCATCCTTGATTTTGAGTGTTGGATGTTTAGTCTCAGCAGTGGGAGAAAAGTAAGACAGGCCTAGTGCAGCTGTGGCCCACGCAGCCCCAGCTGCGGTGATGGTGCGGGCAGCTGGCCCACTGAGGGCTTAGGTCTTTTGGTTGCTTCTGTGACTGTCAGTCGTAAGGAGGGGCCCACAAGACCCCCGTCGGAATGCCCTCGGCATTTGCTTATTTGCTGGGAAGGGCAGGGTTCTGGTGCAAAGGTTTTTGTCTCCCCGAAGCTGACTTCGGAATTGAGCTCTGCTTGTGTGGTGTACCAATGGCTTGGCAAGGTTGCCCTTCTTGGCTGCTGCTATGAGTCTTTCCTGAGAGACTGGGGTTCCTAGAGGTTGGGGGACCTTCAAAGGCAGGCTGGGGGAGCAGGGGGCAGGTGGAGCCCCGCTGCTGCTGCCCCCCTAGGGTGAGGGGCTCACGACGGGTAGAGTCCCCTGAGCCCTTACTGCATAGCTGGTGTCTGGCTGGCCATTGTTCTCTCTTCCTCCCGTGAGATAATCTGAAGTTGTTGCTTACTAGCAGCGCCTTCTAGGAGTGGTGAGTCGCAGAGGACCAAGAGCGCTGCTGCAGGAGACCAGCACTAAAGACAGATTTTTGCCTTTTTATACAACTGTCTGGAATCTGGCCCAAGGCTGTATATGTTAACTTCAGGCAAAGTTAAACAGAACTAAACTAAAACTCTTTTCTGCATTTTCTTCTAGGAGGAAGAGGCAGCACACACGAGCCAGTGGTGACCAGGATCTCCTGTCTGCATGCAGTCTGCAGGGTATGTCCACCTGTGCTGACGGCAGCTGCGTTGTCGCCGAGGTGTGAGGGTACTGCAGGCACTGGGAGATTCTCAGATCAAAACCGGGTTGTCTCTCCATAGTAGGATTTGACTGTGGCTTAGAATTTAAAAAGATGTTCGTATAAAGAATGCTTTGCTTGCCAGCCTTCAGGGAGGCATGATGTCCTGTTATAGATGTGAAATCTAATTATAGCTTCAGTCTCTGAGAAGGGGGTGCTTATCCAAAAGTAAGTTCTTGATAGAATAATCGACCCTTATAGTAATTGATTGCTGTAGGCCAGTGTGCCCAGGAAGAAGCCTAGTGGTCTTTTCTGAGCTTGCTAGTTAAAAATTATTTCTTTTTGCTGTTTCGTTGGCCCAGGGCTGGGAAGAGAAACACCAAGGTATTGCTTAGTTATGTTATCACACCTGTGTGGGTGGCACCCTGAGAATAAAGGTCTTTTGTTTTTTTCACTTTTCTTGCCGTCATATCCAGATTTAATTTTAAGAGCCTCTAGGTTCATTTACCAAATCTGACAAGCTCCTTTCCTGAACACATCAACTGAGCAGTTGAGGAGAGGTGCAGGGGTCCCTAAGGCGGGCAGTGGGGAGAGGCGCAGGGGTCCATAAGGTGGGCGGTGAGGAGTAGCCAGTTCTGTTTGCAGATCTGTGCCTTAGAAATGGACAGATTTGGTAAGATTTTAGTAATTGGAGTTAAGGATTGAAAGCTAGTTTTCTGCCGCCTTCAGTTAGCTTGTAGTTTTTACTTTTTAAAAGTAAACATGCCTGCATTGAAGTTTCTTTTGGGAAACTGCTGTCCAGCTAGAGCGGCCTTTCAGCTTGGCCTTTCTTGTTGGTCACGTCATCAGCAGTGTTAGCGCAGAAGGCAGGGCTGGTGCAGACACAGGACAGGCTTTCCTTCCCTAGCACCTGTACAGCTTCCTGGCTCCCTGGTTTAAAGATCTTAGTGGGAGCAGGACTCAAACTTGAGCTTTGGTTCTGAACTCAGATTGCAGAGCAGAAGCGTGTTCGGCTCAGGGCTGTAGCCGGCCGTGCCCGGAGCATTGCTGGGCTTCCAGAGCGGGCTCAGGCTCATTCCTGAGGCCCCGGTGAGGACAGGCGAGGCATGCGTTGGGCCTACGCTGGGCCTGCCTGCTGCGCTTGCCCAGCGTGCTAGAGCTACTGACCGTTGCCCTGACTGCTAAGATAGAGTGCCTGCTGGGGAGCACCTTGCCACTGACTGGTGAACCCTGAATGAAGCTTTCAGAGTGGCCCCAGGTAGGTGACTCAGGTCATTACGGAAGTGTGAGGAGCGTAGGAATGATGCCAGGCCTCTTTTTGAGACAGGGTCTCACTATGCACTTCTGCCAGACCTTGAGCTCACTTTGTAGCTCACCTTAGGCTCTCGAGTGCTGGGATTACAGGTGTGTGCCACCATGCCCAGCCGTGCCTCTCTTTTAGCTGGCCTTACTGTCCCAGCAGTGGCCCCGGTCAGTGTGCAGTGATCACGGAGCGCGGGCTCCGAAGCATGAGTGTGCGTTTGGGCTGGCTTCTGGTGCGCCAACCTGCCTGAGGCCTCGCACGCTGAGCAGGGCCTTTCTCTGCCTAGGAGAGGGGGATGGCGTGCTGACCACAGGGTGCCAGGAGCCGTGCCCTGCGCGATCCCGGCCTCTGTGCTTCGCCATCGTAGGACTGTAATAGATGCTGGCTCTTCTTCTGTCCTTTGAGATACAAACGAAGCACGAGACAATGGAGTACTAATGCGTTCCATTTTTCAAACTACTTTATAATTTTTTTGGAATACTTTCACATAAATATATTAATGTCAGTAATGCTCTTGTAGTACCAGGGATTGAACTCAGGACCTTGCACTTGCTAGGCAAGCACTTGTGGCACTGAGCTATCTCCCAGCCCTGTAAGTGCTACTCTTAAAGCATCTAAAAATGTGTGCCGAAGCTTTGGAGGGGCCTCCTTGCAAGGGAGCTTGTCTTGGGACCTTACCGTGTTCCTGCGGGATCTTGTTATTTGTTTCTTTGGGACCTTACCGTGTTCCTGCGGGATCTTGTTATTTGTTTCTATTAAATGTTAGAAAAAAGTATGGGAGTTCAGCCTGGGAAGTTTAAAGGGCCATCTTAGCTTGTATAACTTTATACATCTATTTACTTTTCTAGGTCAGGCTCATTTATAAGAACTATTCTTATGTTTAGCATCCATATCGTAAAGGTTGAAAATATAATTTTCTTATTTAAATTTTTTTTGAGAGAGTCTTGCCGTGTAGTTGAAGCTATCCTTGAACTCACTGTGTACCTCAGGTTGGCCTCGAATTTTCAATGACCTTCCTTTCTCAGCCTCCTATGTGGTAGATTACAGGTGTGTGCCACCATTTCTGGCTGAAAATTTTAAATGTGAAGTGAATCTTAAGATTTGAATAATCTCTAAGAATACATGCTTGGTATTCTTGAAATATGAATAGGTCATGATAGTTTATGCTTGAGAGTTGGAAAACTATAATAAAAATAGGAACATAAAGTAAGTCATAAAAATAGTTACAGGGAGATAGTGCCTATAGTAGCAAGTACTTATTAACCACCTACTGTATGCAAGAGCAAATAATTTGCTTTGTAAGCGTTTCAGTGCACAGTTGAATTTTAAAATTTAATAGAAGTTTTGGACACTGTACTTGCTTGAGATCAGCATTGCTCCAGGAAGGGCGAGGGTGAAAACCAACTGTGTGTCCCGGCCTGCCTCCACCTCAGGTACCTCTAGCCGGACGTACTGCTGGGAGACTGGACTGCCCCAGGGGAGGTGCTGTGGAGCGGTCGGAGAGGGTGGGCTCCTGTCCAGACTTCATTCCTGTGTTTTCCCTTTCCAGTCAGCTCTTACCTTGTTTTTTCAAGGTGATAGTTGAAATTAATTTGGGGGAAATTTTTTTCTAAACATAGCTGATCAAGCTTGTGCTTTCCTATTTCTGACATTACCAAAATATTGCCTCTGAGCTGTTTAGTTTTCAGTTTGTAAAATTTAATTTGGTTTTTAAATTCTCAAGCTTGGCTTTGTAATATGAACCCTAAATATAGAAATAGGCCCGTACAAGTGACCCGGAGTCCTTCTGGCCCAGTGTGGCTGTGTGCAGCATCTCTGAGCATTTCCAGAACATGACCTTGCTCTGCTCTCCCTTTGCAGATGCCCGCGGCAGCACTGCACATGAGTTGCCCGTCTTCTGCACGTGCGCGCCCGTGAGCAGGCCCGGCTCACACAGTCTGCGCACTTTGCCTTCAGTCGGAGCAGCATGGCAGGCTTCAAGCGGGGGTACGACGGGAAGATCGCGGGCTTGTACGACCTGGATAAGACCTTGGGCCGGGGTCACTTTGCAGTGGTAAAGCTGGCCAGGCACGTCTTCACGGGGGAGAAGGTGGCCGTGAAAGTGATTGACAAGACAAAGCTGGACACTCTGGCCACCGGCCACCTGTTCCAGGAGGTGAGGTGCATGAAGCTGGTGCAGCACCCTAACATCGTGCGCCTGTACGAAGTGATTGACACCCAGACCAAACTCTATCTCATTCTAGAACTTGGAGATGGAGGAGACATGTTTGATTACATCATGAAGCACGAGGAGGGTCTCAATGAAGACTTGGCCAAGAAGTACTTCGCTCAGATAGTTCATGCTATATCGTACTGCCATAAACTCCATGTGGTTCACAGAGACTTAAAACCAGAGAACGTGGTCTTCTTTGAGAAACAAGGGCTCGTAAAGTTGACAGACTTTGGTTTCAGCAACAAGTTTCAGCCAGGGAAGAAGCTCACGACGAGCTGCGGATCTCTTGCCTACTCTGCCCCAGAAATTCTGCTTGGTGACGAGTATGATGCCCCTGCAGTAGGTAGGTGGGGACCTGTGTGCAGTCTTTCCTGCCGGCTAAGTCTGCACTGTGTCGATTTGGTGGTTTACCTAAGAAGATTTCCCTTACCTGCGCCTGACCTAACACACTGGGTATCATGAATGCTGAACAGCCCAAAGGCTGGCGGTTTGTTTCAACCTTTTGATGGCAAATGCCCAGTGTATTTGTTAGCACAAGGGGAAATTGTGGAATTTTTTTCCTTGAACTCCGAGTTCTTTTTCTCTCTTAGATTTATTTGTTTTTGCCACTAGTCCTAGCCCTCCTCGTCATATGAATGTTTGAGACCCTGCATGTGTAGGAGCATCATGGGTGGGTCACGCGTGTTCCAGCGCGTTGCCAAGAATTTAAGTGTTGGAGTCCCGTGCTGTGGCTTGTGACTTTGGACAGGTCCTGACCGTTCTTGTGCTTCTTGACTTCATCTATAAAATGGGATGGGTCAGACACAGGCCTGGCATTCCCATTGGGCCTTGTTTCTTTTCACAGTGACCGTGTGGCAGCGGTCACTGCCATCTCAGCTTGGGGTGGAGTGTGGCCTGCAGAAGCGTGCGGCATGCTGGGTCCCAGGATGGGCAGCTCCTGGCTTGCCCACTGTCCGCTGCCCACCCTTGGGCTCTCACACTTACAGGGGCCTCTGGGGAGTGTCCAGTGCTCCTCAGGTTCGGCCACCCCTTCCCTTGGTGGCATGTCGCCTCCAAGTTGCATGGGAAGTTATTTTTAGTTTGCTAGGATTTATTTGAAGATGCAGTCTCATTTTTAGTGTTTTAATTTAATGTTAGAGAAATCTGTGTGGAGTTGCAGGCGAGCGACGTCACGCTGCCTGCTTCCCCGTTGCAGTCTAATTATTTGAATTGCAGCTTAGGGAAGAAGGTTCGTGACAGGTGCACATGGCCTCGACTGCCATGGTGGACTCTTGTGCCATGGAGAAGCAAAGGTTAGCGAGTGGCTTCTGCTCCTGCAGACCCCAGGCTTCATGGGGTCTTTCATTAGGATGTTTGAGCCAGAGATGTTTGATGAGTGGAGCTGCTCTAATCAGAAAATGAAGCCAGGAATTCACAGAAGAAACAAATATCTGAGTGTGAAGACCTCCAGCCTCATTACAGGAAAACACAAACTTAGACTGCAGCCGGACAGTTGCATAATTGGCGTAGTGAGAAGAATGGAAGGCAGGCTGCACTGAGCGTTTCCCTACAGAGCATCAGGGACTTGTGTGATTTAGACAACAGAGATTCCCAGACGTGGTGGTGCATGCCTGCCACCCCAGCACTCGGGAGGCTGAGGCAGAAGGGTCTCTGCACATTCTAGGCAAGTTTGGGCTGCGTATTGAGGCCTGGCTTTGACACGCCCAGAAGGCGAGTATGCTGGCTGCTGCCCAGCAGTTCTTCTGCATGTACGTCACACTTGCATAGTTAAAGAGATTTTTCAAAGAATGTTTGTAACACACCTGTGCCTGTGTCAGCACGGGGATAAATGGTCCACAGAAGAGCCCAGAGCACACTGTGCCACGCTGTTACTCAGTGGCGCATGTGTACGCCACGAAGCAGAGTGCGGTAGCGAAAGGCGGATTGCCTCTGTGGGCCGGACTGGCGGAGCCCCTGCCCTTCTGATGCTGTTCACTTTCTGAGCTGGTAGCAGCTACACGTGTTTATTGTCATCTTTTCTTGGATCTTAATTTTTTTTTTTAGTTGGAACTGGGGTTTGAACTCACGACCTTGCACTTGCCAGGCAGGCACTTGTGCCACGGAGCTATCTTCCTGGCCCCTTGGATCTTAAATATTGCATATAAAATATTTAAAAAATCATGAAAAGGAATACAAGACTGTTTGGGAGAATGTTCCAAAAGAAAATTGGTTGAAAGGATCTCGTAATATCTTTGTGAAAAAGGTTGGGTAGGGATCATAGTTAATTTTTTCAGTTCTGCAATTTATATTTCAGTTCATTTTGTGTAGTGTGATTAAAATAAATATAAAGAGCAAATGGAAAAAAGTACTTTTTTTTTTTTGTCTTTTTTAGACAAGGTCTCACTATGCAGTTCAGGCTGGCCTTGAACTCACTTTTGTAGCCCAGGCTGGTCTCAAACTCTCACTGATCCTCTTGCCTCAGCCTCCCGAGTGCTGGGATTACAGGCATATGCCACTATACCTGGCTAAGATTTTTATTCTTTTTGTTTGTTTGTTTGTTTGTTTCAGTACTGGGGATTGAACTCAGGACCCTGCACTTGCCAGGCCAGCGCTTATTCTTCTGAGCTATCTTTATCTTCCCAGCCCCCATAACACATGGTTATCTATATGGAAAATAGCAAGAAATCCACAAATTCCTAGAACTAATGAATGTAGCAAAATCACAGGATGTAAAAACTATCAGAAAGTTAATTGTATCTCTACAGTACTGACAATGAACATGCAGAGACCAGAATTTGAAATAGAATTATTTACAGTCATATCAAAGAAATTAAATTTCTAAGCATACATTCATTAAAATACATCTAACAAAAAATTACGCCAAAAATCACAAAATGGTGTGTTCCCAGCAGGCCTTGATCTCCCAAGCTGGGCAGAAAGCGAGACCCTCACTGTGACCCTGCTCCCCACTCTGCAGACCCCCTACCCTCTGCCTGGGATGAGGTCTGGGCCTGGGTACACAGCACAGCTGGGGTCCACGGCGCTCCTAGGGCCAGGCTCACACTGCCCCTGGAGGCCCCCAACTCCTGCTGCTGCTGTCGGGCCAGACTGCTGGCGCATTCCGGCTTGGAGGAAGGGGTCCCAGGCACTCTCTGGATCTTGTTTTGGAAATTTGTTCTGGTTCTCGGGAGAATCTCTGAAATGCCGGCTGCCTACCGTCGGAAACTGGAAGGGCAGGCCCCGACCTTTGCCTCTGTTTCCTCACATGTTGCTTTTAACTATATTTTAACTTTTAGAGTGCTCTGTTATTTATATTTAAGGAATATAAAATTCCTTAATTTTAGGTGGTTAATAAGTACTTGCTACTACAGGCACTTACTTCTAACGTAGGGATTTTTCTCCCTTTTAGCTACTTTTTGTTGTTGTTTTTTTGTAGGACTGGGGATTGAACTCAGGCCCTTGTGCTTTCCAGGCAAGCACTTATTCTACTGAGCTATCTCCCCAGTCCCCTACCTTTTAAAAAATGCTAGATTAAAAACCGTGCTGGTGTTAATTTGGCTGCGGGTTGGTCCGCTGGAACTTCAGAGGGGCTCTGCAGACCGCAGAGGACGGCAGCGATGTGCACACAGGAACCGAGCCTGCTTTTGTTCTCTTTAATTTGTTGCATGGGAAACACTTGAAAATACTGGATCTGCTTAGTTTTTTAAAGCTTTTCTGAAAATATAAGCATGTAAGGCTTTTGGAGAAGAAAACAAAACAACAAAAATTAGCCATTTGAATAAACTATAGCCTGGCGTCTGTGGTTGGGGTACGTACGGCAGGCTGTGCCTGTCTTCAGGGAGGCGACCCTGCTGTGAGACCATTGAGGGCGGGGTGCTGGTCACTCGGGGTCTGTGCCCATGACAGGCCTGGCAGGGTGGGTGGCTGGGTCTGGGTGTCTCTGTTGGGAGACTGTGTTTTTACGGTGTATGTGGGCGTTTGGAGTTTGGGGAAAGCTGATCCAGAAAAGAAAAACTTGATACATTGTATTTTATGAAAATTAATTCCTACTGCTTGTAAGATACTGTTTCTTACCTACTGGGAGGAAATACTTTGAAATCAAACATGCTAGAACAAAGTTGTTACCAGAATGTTTCAGAAAGTCTCCAGACTCAGTAATAAAGAGCAACCCAGCTTACAGATTGGACAAATGGCAAATAAACATCATTAGTCATACAGGAAGTGCTGACCCGAGGTTCTCAGTAGTGGCAGGCGCGGGGAGTGAGCGGAGGATTCCAGGTTCAGGAAAGGTTAGCGTGCACTCTCCAGCAAGTGCTCACTGTTCACCCAGGAGAAGTGAGATTACGTGAGCAGGACCCTGTGGCTTTCTTCATAGCTGCTGCAAGCTGAGCTGCTCAGCAGCATGCAGCGACACAACCCCGGCCAGGACATGGGTGAGCCTCTGGAGTGTGCGTGGGGAAGCAGACTATGCACTGTGGAACTCTGTCTCCTGGCTAATCTAGGGGCCAAAAGGAGATCCTCCAGGTCAGGGCCGTGCTCGGGTGGATGCTGAGAGAGGCAGGCACGGGTCGCGTGGGGTGATGCAGCTGCTGTGCGTCTTTATCACGGTGGTTCTTGTGGCCGTGTGTGTTAGCACTTGTATATCTTCACTAAAAAATGGTGAATTTCAGTGTGTGTAAATTGTACTTTAAAGAATTTGGGGGAGAGCAATCAGGGCAGAATGGGCAAATGCCAGTCTCTGCTGTCCAGCAAGCTAATGTGAAGTGGTCGTGGAGTGGGGGGCATGGCTCCTTCTGCCTCACGTGCAGACAGAATCTGCTGGCCTTAAACGTGCTGCTGTGTCCTATGCTGAAGAAGTAAGCGGCAACTTTGGATGCAGGGAGGGTGCAGTTGTGTTTGCAAAACCTAGTTCAGGCTTTAGAATGCAGGAGATTCAGATGCTGTGACCTTATGTGGAGCCTGCCAGCTTGTGTGTTTATTAAAGTCCCCAGAAAGAACTTTCTTTTTTATGCAAGAAAATAAAAATAAAATGTATACATTTTAAAATAAAAAGCGTATACAAATGTATACATTTTAACCACATGCTGAGGAGTCATGCTTGAAGGACCGATCAAAACATGCTAGTATTTGGGAATCTGAATCTTTACTGTGTTGAGTTTATTGCTTAATCTGCAAATGAAGATGTTAACCAGCCTCCTGAAGGGAGCGTCTTAAGGAGACTGTGTGGTGGGCAGCTCCAGAGGCCTCGGGCCCGCGTGTCATCAAGGCTGTGTGTGTGGGCCTTGGCAGGAGAACCTGCTTCAGGCTGAGCTGACATTGCCACATGCAAGTGATTTCCAGAACTGGCTTTAATGGCTTGTGCGTTCATCTTACGAAAAGATGTGATACTTGAAAGTCAGTGTAGGGGGCCGGCAAGATGGCTCAGTGGTCTAAAGCACCTGCTTAGGCAAGTTTAGGCAACCACAGGGACAAGGGTTCGATCCCCGTCACCACATGCTGCGCCAGCCCCAGCCCCAGGGCAGGCTGAGCTGGCCATAACATAAATAAATAAAGTTAGAAAAAAGCAAGCATACCGAGGCACTGTGGCACTTCCCAGCTGCGAAGCAAGCCTCGAGGCTCTGCAGACCTGGACTCGCCGAGTGCTGGCCACCGCCTCTGGCTGTGCTGCGCTACACAAGTGGAGCTAGACTGGAGCTGGCCTGAGTCTAAGTTGAACATTCCTGTGTCCTGCTCTTGGGAGTTAGACACTTAAGTTGGAAGTCATGTCTCCCCATGGGAACACAGTCCGGGGTCCTCCCTCTGAGCAGTGCCCACTTTGCACATTGCTCAGGGCTATGTTTCCAGCCAGCATGAGAGAGAACAGAGACGCAGGGAGGCTGGGACTTGCCAGGGTCACACAGTGGTGCCCAGATGGGGTGGGCCCAGGTCACGAGCCTGCAAGTACTGCAGCCTGGCTCACTCCCACCCCCCGCATTCCCAGTGTGTAAAGCTCCCCTGCTGGCTGGTACAGGACCCCATGTGTGATGAGTCTGCGCCTTGGCGTGAGCAAGGCCCTCAGACCAACGCAGCATGTCCTCCGAAATGCCCCTGCAGTCCACTTCTGTTGCCTCACCCTCCTGGCTTTCTGGTTGAAAGGATCAGCGTAAGCACTGAGCACCACCTGCTCCCCACCCTAAACCCACCATTTTGGGGGCCGCCACCCCACAGCATCTGTGAAGCCATTGGGCTCTGCATCCATCAGGCTGTGCTTGAGTGGGCACCAGCCAGTGGCAGGGGACACAGTTCTCTGCCTTCAGGGCTCTCACGTGGCCAAGGGATGAAGAAACGTCACTGCCACAGCCCAAGGTGAGGGCGCAGAGTTCCTCGGTGGCCAGCTCTTTCGTGGAGGGCAGGGCTTGGGCGCCACAGGGAAGGCCGAGCTCCTGGGGGAACCTCGAGGGTGTCAAGCCCTTGGTGGAGCTGCTAGCGCCTCCTTCATGAGGAGTCCAGGGCCTGCAGCCTGGGCCTGCGCTATCTTCTTGGCGTTCCTGAGTATGTGGACAGGTCAGTGACCCCGCCTGCGATCGGTCTGGGCCCAAGGTGATAAGCTGGCTTGGGCAGCATTGGCTTTTGAAGCCACTAGGGGCCAGGATTTACCTCAGTGGCACAGCACCTGCCCTGGCAAGTGAAGGCCCTGAGTTCGATTCCTGGAACCCCCTCCCCCCCACGAAATAAAGAACACAAACCCTCTTGTGCTTGAAGCCACCGGGGGGCATTGGATGAGGTGTGGTGTGGGGAAGAAGTGCTAAGGACATGAGGTGCTTAGTCACTCGCCATCTTGAGTTGTTGAAGAAACAGTAAAACCCTGCTTGAGATGGAGTGGCGCTGGGACCAGGGTGGCCAAAACGTCCTCAAGCCTGACTAAAAGACTTGTTGCCAAGCTCCGAAAGGCAGTGCTGCATGCCTGTCCCCTTCACTCAGGCACTGACGCTCTCTACCTTCATAGCCTTCTCTCATCCTATTCTCCTGGCAAACTGCAGATATTTGGAAGTTAGAGCCTTCGGTGACTTGGTCGTATGGCCGTCACTGCCATGTGAGGACTGGGCTGGTAGGCGACAGTGAGGCAGGTTCTCGGCACCCAGATGCCTAGGAGGCCCTGGCTTCAGCTGCAGGCTTGTTGACTGCCCAGCGAAGCTGAATTGTGCTGTGGAGGCCGCCTCCTCCTTGGCACTGAGCGTGTGTTGCTGGTTGGCACCATAGCAGGGACCAAAGGTGACCACACAGGCTCAGCACCAGACGGGCCACGTGAAAGATGCCCCTCGTCGGCGGTGGCAGCTGGAGCTTCTAACTGTATCACTGCCTCCGTAACTCACAGGCGCCAAGCGAGGCTGGTGGAGGAGGCGGAGGCCGGCGGGCTTTTCCTGAACCTTTCTTCTGATCTTCCACCTCAGCACTTTCCCGTCCCTGTTCTTGCCCTGGCTGTGTTGGTAATTCACTTTAAAAATGCTGCCGTGCCAGGTGTGTTGCATGACTGTCATCCCAGCATCAGGAGGCTGAGGCAGCGGGATCACCATTAGTTAGAGGCCAGCCTGGGCTACAAAGCGAGCTTGAGGCCAGCCTGAGCTGCATAATGAGACCCTGCCTCAAACAGACAAAAACATGGAAAACCCAAAAGGCATTGCCTTTGAGCAAACCTCCTAGTAGTCCCCCCACGCTTACCCCTCCATTTGTGTTTTCTGGGGTTATCAGTGGGCCCCTCTTCGTCCTTTCTTTGCAGTTTGGTCTTTTTATCGCACACTCTGTGCCCGTCCAGCTGAGAGGCTGGGCGCTGCGGCAGGACGCTCATTCCCAGGGGCTCTGCAAGGACAAGACACCCCCTCCTGGCCTGTTGGAGCCACCCCAGCTCCCCCATCCCTTGAGTCTGTGTGCTGAAGACCATTTGTGCTTTTTCTCTTAGCCAAGAGCTGTAGATGAGTCTGGAATCCAGGGTCTCAGATCTGAGCCTGGCCTCTGAGTTTGCCCAGTGGCGGTGTCACCTGCGTCTGGACAAGGCTGCCTGCGTGTTTCAGCAGTGCAGAAGCGTCAGGGGTCTCCCATGGATCAGCTTGGCGCCCTGCCTCCAGCATCACCAGGTCCCTGGCTACACCCTCTCTGGGGAATGTGTTGATTTATTTAGAAAAAGGCAATATAAGATAGCCCCTAAGTGGGTATTTTTTGTGGAGATAAATCCCCAGGCCCCGTCTGCACATTATACTACTGTTGGTTTCTGATTTTAAAGCCCCATGTTACATCGTCTCATTTAACAGTCTGCTTAGTATGGAATCGTCCTTCAGAGATTCCAAACTGTGAGAGTCGTGGGCCCTCACTGGCCACTGTGCAGGGTGTCCTTCGTGTTGCTTGTCCCTATGCGTGACGTTCTCTTCCGTGTCATTCCCTTGCATGCACTCACTGGCCAGAGCCAACAGTTCTGAGGAGGGTTAAGTGCAAGGGCTCGGACTTCTTGTCAGATTAATATTTAACAGAAGAGGAAAGTTTCTTTAACCGCCTGAAGGTTAGGTGCAATGGCGAGGTGACGTTTGTGCTGCTTGTACTTTCAGGGTATTGCTCTGGATAGTTGTACTGTCAGATATCACCCCTGGGTTAGCAGAGAAAAAGTAAGAAAGCAAACTGGTTTACCTGCTTTTCTAAAGGTTAGGGTCTCCTGGGGTGTCCGTGGAAAGCTCTGGGTTAATTGTGCACCAAGTGCAGGTGCTTAGGTGTGGTCGTAGTAGTGGCGTTAAACATTGTCCGTGTTTGGCAATAGGAAAAAAAGAATTTTTACTTTAGCTTCACAGATTTTTAATGTGTATGTGTTTTTTTGTTGCAAGTCATTTAAGAAAATGTTCTTTTTGGTGAAAGGGGATGTAGCCAAGCATATATTATAAATGAAAAATTGGCAGGTTTTCATTCCTGTATAGTGAGCATCAATAGAAAGGTGAGATTTATTTTGCCATTAATTTCTAGAACAGATCTGTTTTGTAAGAAAAGCAGCAGAGAGGATGAGAGTTGTAGCTGCCCCTGTTCACCATGGTACTTAGAATTTGGGGCAGTGACCGAAATAGGTTCAGGGCATACAGAGAGGGTGCAGGTTAAACATCAACTCCACAGATCCCCTCTAGATAGCTGCATGGCCCCGCTGGGGCTGGCTGTGGAAACCCGTGTGCTCCCTGGAAGATGGCAAAGTCAAGGCTAGCCAGGAAATTTGGCAAGGCTGCCATTGTTCTCTAGAAGAATGTCTGTGTCCAGCTGTCATTGTTCATCTTTTTCGATTTTGTGGGGCTTTAGCCCTGGGTCCTAGGATCCAGTTGGGTACGTGACCCCAGCAGCAGCCCAGCCAGGGCCAGGTCGTCCTGCACTCAGGGGACAGCCGGGTTGCACTGGCGCTGGTCCGCAGGGTGCTGGCTTCCGCGTTCATGGGTTTCTATTTTAGCAAAATTTTCCATCTGCTTCTCTGTTTCCATGGGTGGATCCTTGGTAAAGTGTACTCTACATGTAAAACATTACATTGTATGTAACCTTTGGGTTTCTGTCTCTGCTGTCCTCTTTGTTTCAGTATCTTTTATTAGCAAATTTTAATTCTTTATCTTATTTGGAGTATTTTACATGGAAGCAACAGCTGAGTGTTGACAGACATGATGGTAAAGGCCCATGCCCTGTGGGGTGTGTGAGTGTGTGTGTGTCTGTCTGTCTGTCTGCTCTCTGTCCTCTCTAAGCCTTGTGGGTGCTGTGGAGTTTCAAGAGTTTTTTGGCTGTAAAAATGTTTGTACTGTTGTGTGTATATTTGAGTTACTGAAACTAATTGGTGACCTCCTTCATAAACCCTTTTTGTCTTAAATCCATCTCGTGGAATGCCCTTTTCCATCCTCTGGTGACTTGGTGACCAGTGGCAGTTTTGCCTGCTGTGTGGGTGCTGCCCCTGGTGGAGCAGCCAGGTCCTCAGGGACTGGCCAGCTCTGCCCACGTGGCCCAGCTTGCGCCAGGCACCAGGATGCTTTCCCGGTGGGACTCTGCTCCTCCTCCGCGCCTCAGCTGCTATGTCGCTACCTGCTCCTGCCGGCTGTGAGCCAGGGTCTGCTGGTGCTCAGTTAGGCCTGGGGCCCGAGGTCTAGAGTCAGAGGGGCTCAGGTCCCGCTTGGTCTGGCCCTGAGCTGCATTGTTCTCAGCACCTCTTCAAGATGGAGGTGGAGAGCGACAGGTCTTGGTGAGCTTTTTAGGCCGCGGACAGTAGCGTCTTCTTGGTTTCATTCCGGTGCACACTGCAGGGCATTGCACTCCAGCCTGAAAGCTAGCAAGGGACTTCCACGTGATGACCTGGCCATCAGCAAGGGTGACAGCTGCCAACTGCTACTCCGTGGCCGCCCTCTCGTGGGCCTGGAGTGCGTGCAGCGAGCACGGCAGATTCCGCTCCTGCCCCACCATCGCTTTGGCTCTTTCCCCTGGACAGTTTTGCTTTGAGACGCAAGGCTTCAGCTTGCTCAGATGATCCTGCGTAGTCTTCCTAAGGTGCCTGGGGTTCCCGCTACAGCAGCACTGAGGCCTGTCTCTGCTTTGTAGATATCTGGAGCCTGGGAGTCATCCTGTTCATGCTGGTGTGCGGACAGCCGCCCTTCCAAGAGGCCAACGACAGCGAGACGCTGACCATGATCATGGACTGCAAGTACACGGTGCCCATGCACGTGTCCAAGGAATGTAAAGAGTAAGTACGGCAGGCGCGTCCACGCCACAGCGTCCCCATGCACCCCTCCATCTCACCTCAGCAGCTAAGCAGGCCGGGCCTGGGGGCAAAGCTGGCGTGTGGCTGGGTGTCAGCCACCTGGCCAGGCGGCGTGAGGTGACACAGCTTCCACGCATCCTGGGTTGAGAGAGATTTTTTGCAGGGGGCAGCCCTAGCATTTCATTTCAAATTGAATTGAGGCACGTGGAGTCCATAGCTCAGTCTCTGTCGCATAGCAATTCCCAGTGGAGCTGACTCGGGCCATAACGTGCGGGCCAGCGTGGAGCCTGCGTCCTCAGATGGACCCGTGTCCCAGGCAGGCTCCTTCAACACGCTGGGTGGCAGCAGAACACTTCCTTCTTCCTCCCTCCTAAGGCCAGGCTGTGGGTCACCAGTCGCCCTGCACCTGGCAGAGAGCATTGGGCCCTAGGCTGGCCTTGTCCTGCATCTGCGTTGTTAGTGCAGAGCCTTTCCTCCTGTGTTAGGCGGTCAGCACAGCGCCTTTCTATAAATCCCGTTTGTAGAGACCCTTGGCTCAGCATGTCAGATGTTCGCAAGCCGGCCCTGTCACTGCTGACCGTGGCATGTGGCTCTGGGTCGTGCTGCGCCCCAGCACGCTGAGCAGGCTTGGAGCCCTGGGGCTCGTTCTTGGGGTGGGACCGTCCTATGCGGTGTGCCGGTGCAGCTGTCAGGGTTGTTTCTTCACAAAAGCAGTGGCCCCAAGTTCTCATCTCGCCGGCCTGTGCCCCCCACCATCAGTGAACCTAGGTGGATCGATGGCCAGGGAGACCTCTACTGATAGACGTCTATCACTGCTCGGCGTCCTCAGAGCAGCTGCAGTAACGCCGCCCTTCCTTCCTCTGCAGCCTGATCACCCGGATGCTGCAGAGAGACCCTAAGAGAAGAGCCTCTTTAGAAGAGATTGAAAACCACAATTGGCTCCAGGGCGTGGACCCTTCGCCAGCCACAAAGTACAACATCCCCCTTGTGTCCTACAAGAACCTTTCAGAGGAGGAGCACAACAGCATCATCCAGCGCATGGTGCTCGGGGACATTGCAGACCGCGACGCCATCGTTGAGTACGTTGACTCTCAGCATGGGGCCCTGGGCTGGGATTCCGGAGGGCCCACGGCTGTATCTTCAGGGCAGGTGGGCGGGGTTCTCCAGTGCTCCTGGCCAGGGCCTTGGGTTTTGGTTTATTCTGGTGAACAGGGAAGCCGCTGGCTGTTGTGTCAGTGGGCGTGTGTCCCCCTTCCTACACGGGATAGCAGCGGCTGGATTGTGTCTCAAGGACACCCACTGTGCAGCAATGTCCTCTTCCTTCCTGAGCCTCTGGGCAGTGTCCCTGGAGAGAAACGAGCTCAGTGCCATACCCCTTGACATCTCCAGATCAGGCTTGGTAAATGGGCCACACAGGTGTTTCATAAGAAAAGTTCTATTGGGCGACACAGTGCTGCCTGCCCACATGTGGCTGACCATTTTGAAGCCAGTCCTGTGCCCCCAGAGCCTTGTGTGGTGTTGCTCCTCCTCACTGCAGAGGCAGGGCTTCTGGCTGTGGCTTCTGGTGCTGAGGACAGCAGCCAAGGCCTCACATAAGCCAGCAAGCACTCTGGCACCCAGCCCCGCCCAGAGCCAGTCTTCCATAACCTGAGCGATTGGATGTTGGAGAACATGCAGGCTACAGGCGCAGTTGCTTCTCGATGGCTTTCAGAGGTCCTGGCTTAAGTTCACGGTTCACCTAAGTCCGTAGTTTTTCATTTTGTTGAAACAGCAGCTGGGTGTGCTGGGAGGAGGAAGTATGTCCACAGGTCCCTATAGGGGCCACTGCAGCCAACTGGGGGACAGGCTGGCCTCATTCAGGGACACAGGAGGAGGGTCCCTGGGCCCGTGTCACTGTACATGGCCTGAGCGCTCGGCCTAGACCTCTAGGGAGAGACAGGCTTAGAAAAAGAAATAGGTTCTTTGCTTTGGTTGTAGTACAGACTGGTCCAGATTTGCAAGCAGAGACAGCGAGTTGCATGAGCCTGCCGAGAGGACAGCAGGATGCACGCACTTGCTGCACACACTGCTCGGGACAGGGGTGGCTTCGGCCGCAGTGTGGAGGGCAGGGCTGCAGCATTCCCTGGGTGGCCATGGCTGCCTCAGGCCAACTCCTGCTGAGTGTGTAGAAAGTGCCCGGTGAATGTGAGTTCACGCTGAGGAGTGTCTCCGTCCAGGGCATGGATGTGTGATGGCTGTGGGGACTGCAGCCCAGGTGCCCGGGGCTGCCCTGGTCCCGAATTTACAGCGTCAGCAGCATGTTGCAGATGCAGCTGCCCTGGATCTGGGAGCCTCGCCCACCCTCCCCCGGAGCTGTGCCCGCTCCCTGCACACTCAGCACCTGGCCCCTGAGCTGCTCCCACTTTCATGTCCACCCTTCTGTACCTCTGGGCCTCGTGGCGTCCCGGAGCTCTGCCCCAGCTGTCCACAGCAGCCCTGGTGGGTGTGCTGTCCCGGCATAGGGGAGACAGGCCCTGGTGAACTCTGCCTTCTAAACCGATGCATGAAAACAGTGACTTTCCACAGCAGGGCAGGACAGAGCAGTGCGCAGTCCCCTTCTCAATCCCATGGAGCCCCCGGTGCAGCAGTGGCGGGGCTTGAAGCAGGCGCATGTCATGGTGTTCAGAGCCTGGGCCAGCTCACTTGGTTGTGTTGGAAGCAGGTGAAGCGCTGTGACAGTGACTCTTTGGCGCGTACGCTCACTCTTCAGAAAACGTATGCCCACCTCAAAGGTTCAGTGTGGGCTTTGCACATCGAGAACTGCGCAGGCCCAAATGCTGTTGGTGTCTTGGCATGGTTGTCGCTGAAAGGAGCCCTTGCGTGCACTGGCTCTTAGGACTTCGATAGTGGCCTCAGTGGCTGCAGGTCCCTCCTCTCCACTTGCTTTTTTGCATGACTTTAATGTTTCCTGGTCACTGATGTGGGTTTCTGTTGTTGCTGTTTTGTGTGTTTGATACGTGGTCTCGCTGCGCAGCTCAGACTCATGTTCCTTTGCTTTCAGCCTCTCCCATGGTGGTGTTATAGACATGCACCACCACACCTGGTCTCAGTAGCCTGCCCACTGCGCCCGCGGGTGGGGCCAGCATAGCAGTGGTGCCAGGCTCAAACCCTCATCCCTGCACTTGCCTAAGCAGGTGCTTAGTCCACTGAGCTACCTTGCCAGCTGGGTTGTGATTCTTTATTTCCTCTCTAGAGATTGTCCTTCTTGTGAAGAGCAGCTTACCTTTGCTCCTCTTTTCCTCAGAGCCCTGGAAACCAACAGGTACAACCACATCACCGCCACCTACTTCCTGCTTGCCGAAAGGATCCTGAGAGAAAAGCAGGAGAAGGAGATACAGACGCGGTCTGCCAGCCCGAGCAACATCAAGGCCCAGTTTAGGTGAGAAAAATGTCTCCACTGCTTTTAGTAAGTTGACGTTTTGAAATAGTGCACTTTCTCTCCTGGTGAGGGGTGAGGGCCCACAGTGACAGGTCACAGGGTATGGGTAGAGGAGGAGCAACGTCCAGCATGCTCTGCTGGACCTGCGCAAAGCCCCACCCAGGGGCTCCTGTCTGACTCACAGCGGCTCCCATCGGGCCCTCTTCTCACCCGGGGCCCATGGTGGCTTCTAACCTTTCCTGAGACCTGTTGACCCTCAGGCCTTTGTTGCTCCTCGCCCTTGCCTGGTCACCCTGGCTGGGCATCTCCTTGCAGCCCTATTGCAGAGGCCTTGGGGCTGGGGACCCACGTGGAGGAAGGGAGAAGAGCCCTGCCCCCCTGGGCCTCTCCTCTGCAGCTGCACATTAGGGGCAGTGGGCACAGCTCCGTGTGTAGGTTGGGGGTTCTGTGGGAGAAGGACAGGGCCTCTGCCATGATAGTCTGACCTCTACGACCCAGTACCCCGTTGTTCTACGCACTGCACCCTGTAGCAACCTAGCGGGGGAACCAGGCTGGTGTCAGCTTCCAGGCACTTAATGCATGGATTTAATTGGATTTTATTCTTTGGCCTGTAAAATTGGTGTGAAACGAAAATAAAAAATGTTCCAGGTGAGAGTGGCTACCTGAAATGTCTCCGGGGTCCTTGCTCTGGTGTCCTGGCCAAGGGTGCAGGCTGGAACTGCGGTGCCAGGCTGCCGCTGTGTCCTCTTGCACTTGTGGGCCATGGCAGGGGCTCTTGTGTCTTCTGCTGCCTCTGCATGTGGCTCATGGCCCTTTCTCTTCCTGATTTGTTACAGGCAGTCATGGCCAACCAAAATTGACGTGCCCCAGGACCTTGAGGATGACCTCACGGCTACACCCTTATCCCATGCAACTGTCCCTCAGTCTCCTGCACGGGCGGCTGACAGCATCCTCAATGGGCACAGGAGCAAAGGCTTGGGCGAGTCGGCCAAGAAGGACGAGCTCCCTGCGCTGGCAGGGCCTGCGCTCCCCACCGCACCTGCCACGGGTCTGCAGCCCACGGGAAGTGGACGCAAGTGTCTGTTCAGGGTGGAGGAAGATGAGGAAGAAGACGAGGAGGACAAGAAGCCTGTGTCCCTGTCCACGCAGGTGGTTCTGCGGCGGAAGCCGTCCGTGACCAACCGCCTGACGTCCAGGAAGAGTGCGCCGGTGCTCAACCAGATCTTCGAGGAGGGCGAGTCGGATGACGAGTTTGACATGGATGAGAACCTGCCGCCCAAGCTGAGCCGGCTAAAGATGAACATTGCCTCGCCAGGCACCGCGCACAGGCGCTACCACCGGACCAAGAGCCAGGGCCGTGGCTCCAGCTGCAGCAGCTCCGAGACCAGTGATGACGACTCTGAGAGTCGGCGGCGGCTGGACAAGGACAGTGGCTTCCCCTATTCCTGGCACCGCCGGGACAGTAGTGAGGGGCCCCCAGGCAGTGAGGGTGACGGTGGGGGCCAGAGCAAGCCCAGCCACGGTGGTGGTGGTGCGGACCAAGCCAGCCCAGGCGACAAGAGCACGGGTGGTGGCAGCCCCTCGGGGGGCACAGGTGGTGCCCCTGGCAGCACCTCAGGCTCCACACGCCGCTGCGCCGCAGGGCCTCCCAACTCCGTGCAGCTGGCCTCACGCAGTGCCGGGGACCTTGTAGAGAGCCTCAAGCTCATGGGCCTCTGCCTGGGCTCCCAGCTGCACGGCAGTGCCAAGTACATCCTGGACCCCCAGCGGGGGCTGGCGCTTTCCAGCGTGAAGGTGCAGGAGAAGTCCTCGTGGAAGATGTGCGTGGGCACCACGGGGGGTGCAGGGCAGGCCCCAGCTGTGGGCGGCATCAGGTTCTTCTCTGAGCACATGGCTGGAGCCAGTGCTGAGCTGGAACGGATAAAGAACAAGAACCTGAGGAACAACATGCTCCAGCTACCTCTGTGCGAAAAGACCATCTCTGTGAACATCCAGCGGAGCCCCAAGGAGGGACTGCTGTGCGCCTCCAGTCCGGCCAGCTGCTGCCACGTCATCTGACGCCACGGCCGCCTGCGTGCTCCCGGCCGCGGCAACGCATGGTCTCTGTGCATGCTGCTAGACCCCACTTTTCTTTCCAGCTGAAAAGTCTACTGTGTATTTTTACATTCATAATTTTAATGTGGATGGTCATAATGGAATTAAAATGTATATTTGGAACCTAATATAAATGGAGCACTTAGAAATTTGATGTTCTGCACTTAACCTAGAGAGAGAGAGACGTATTTGTTCCTTGTGCAAATTCTAAATTCCTGTCCCAGCCTTCTGTGATCCATAGACTCCGTGCTCCAAGGCATCGTGTGGTGCCCCAGACAGAACCAAAGCAATAACATGCGGTGGCCCTGGCCCAGCCGCACAGTGACCCTGCCGCCCACGGCCCACGGAGCCACAGACAGCACGTCGCACTGCGCACCCTGAACTGCGACCCAAGACGCCTGCACCTGTCTGTCTTAAGCTAGAGTGTGACAAGTGTGGGCTCAGATGTAACCGAACAAGTCTCAGACCTCTGTTTGACCAGTAGGTGAGATAAAGTACTTAGGTTTCTAAGGCAGCTTTCCCCGTAGTGGCCAATCACACACAGACAATCCTGTAATTAATGTCTGGACTCTCCTGACAGAGCGTCTTGTCTGTCTGTCTGTCCATCCGTCTAGCAGAGCACAGGCTTCCCTGGGGGCAGCTTCTGTGGGGCCTCGATACCCAGGTGATGGAGGAGGCGCAGGGCTGAGTGCAGGTCAAGGCGCGGATGCCGGCCACGTCAGAAGCCTGAGAATGCAAGCCACACTTCCCGCAATGTGTTTCTTAGGGGTTTGCTAATTAGCTCGCCTCTCCTATTCCATTCCATTCTACCCTTTGGCTCAGCTAACCTGTGGAAATTTGCTGATCCAAAAATACACATGAAAGGGTAAAATCCACACAGCAAACAGAAATGCACAAAGCCTGCTTTGTAGCTTTGCCCCCATTTTTCATTTTGCTTTCCTGCCAAACACAATCAGGACTTCTGCTTTAACCTGTTCCAACACAGAGACGCTTGACCAGCTAATCACCTCTCCTGGCATTTCATTTTACAGGATGTGATAGATCGCAGATTGTGGATTTTGCAAGGAGCCAGATACGGTTTTTGCATGCTGCAGCCGGCCGGAGTCTTAAAAGCAGTGTTGAGCAGCTTGTGAAGTGGGCGGCGGCTGCTTCCTGGGCCCTCCTCACTCCCGGCTCTGTCCTGCTCTGAGCGCCGAGCTCGACTGAGGCAGGCAGAGCACCAAAGACCTGCAGGGCACTGGCGCTGGCCATGGTTCTCCCGGTCTGCAGCAGCTCGCTGCTGTACGCGGAATACCTTGTCCTCTGACTCACACGGTATACCTACTACACTAAGTACAGATGCTACTTAAAGTACTCATTTTACTTCAGACCTAGGCTAGCTAGATATACTTTAGGCTACAGCTCTAGTTCATTGTGATATTTATGCTGAAAGCTATGAGAATAGATGTGTGGGTGAAGCCATAGAACACATTTGCTTGAAATTCTTGAGCAGGGATCTTCTAAAGGGCCAGAAATAAGATGTGTGGTTCACGTGGATAGTGAGCGTAACATCTGTATTAAACGTAGGAGAGAAGTTTCTAAAGGGCATTGGCAATAAACTTTGTTGCAGCTGTTTTCCAAGTCCTGTAAATACTTTTTCCTGTGACTGTATAGCCTTGGAATGGCACCTTTTAACTAACCCATGTGTTTGGTTTTCAATGGTTTTTATATTCCAACGTCTAGATGGTGCTCACGCTAGCATCGGCAGTGTTGGCCATTTACGCTGCGAGCTGTATCATAGCCTTCTTGGCCGTGTGTGCTCGGGCGCCCCCGGGCCACACGCCTGTCTGCGTGGTGTCTACTCGTCCGTACGTGAATGACTGTGCATGTGTTGTCTGTCGCCGTCCATCGTCCGTAGGGAGGGAGCGGAACACCATTACACTGAGATACTCTTGGACCAAACTCTTCGTACCCTAACCTGTCTTCACAAGTGGCATAGAGTTACAGTAGTGCATAAATTAACTATTGTGGAAAACAGTCTTGTATTTTTCTGTATGTGTGTATATATATAAAATTATGTACTTCTGGCAATTCTATATGTATTTAAAGATGTGACAATCTTGGCACCGATTCTAAGAATAGCTGTGAGACTGGACTGAATTAAAGACATCCCTAGAGAGTTGAGCGCGTTCCCAGGCACGCAGTTATCACTGATTTGGGCAGTTGCTTGAGTTCGGGGGGAATTTTCCTCATTGTGTAAACATTGACAGATCTGTGACAAATGGGAAAATAATCCAGATAATAAAGTGGCATTGGTGTTCAGCAATATAAACCGTGTCCCCCGTCTTGTGTGTGTGTGCATGGTCCTGTGTGCGCAGCTGGGCCCAATAGCTGCCCATGCACCCTGTGCCTGTGCCCCCAGGTATAGCGAAGTCACAGCCGTTGCGCCCAAGCTTGTGGCGCTGAGGTCCGAGGTCCCTGCTGCACCCCCACTCTGTTGCTGTGCTCCCCAAAGTAGCAGGGGCACAGACCTGCCCAGTGTGCTCTCTGTGCTGCTTTCGTACAGTAGAAGGCATTGCCAGCAATCCTAGCTCACGGGCGCCCACCCTCAGAAACGTCCACTTCACCTGTCCCTGTGGCTCGGTGGCTCTGCTGCTGGCTTAGCCCTGGTCACTGCCGTTTCTCTCTCCTCTGCTGGCCTCTTCCTGCAGCAGATGCAGCCCCCATGACTTTACCATGCCCCACAATGCAGTCCCCCAGCAGCTGCCCACCCAGCGCCTCTCTGCTCCCAGCCTTGCCAGTGGCCTGGCTGCTAGCTACCCAAGCTGCTGCGTGTAGGTCCCTGGGCCAGGTTCGCAAATGGTTTTGCTGTGGATGATGCACTTTCTGTGCAATTCACCAGTTTAAATTGTGAGCAACTCTGGGCTTTAGAGCATGGAGTGATCTTACGTCACCTCACCATTGTCCATCCTGCCACTGCATAAGTCCTTGTGCCAGGCCCTCCCTGACTGCCATGGCCCTAGTCAGGGCCTGCTGGGATCCACCACCCCATCTCTGCCTAGAAGCTTCCCATCCCCCTCCAACTGTTGCTCCCCTGACCTCTGGCTTCTCCCCAGCCTGGGAGTGTGGGGTGATCCCAGGTTTTCTTCTGGTCCATCTCCAGCACATATCACACATCTCTGAGGGCAAAACCCCAGCAAGCACCCACCCTCAGAAACATCCACTTCACCTGCTGGCCTGTCCTTCTTGGACATCCACTGAATTGATGGCCTCTGAGCTGCCTGCACCTGCCCTCTCTTGTGGTCCCCACCCCAAGGAATGGTGGTGCCAGGCCTTCACGGGTGCTGCAGCGTGCTAGCCGCAGCTCTGGCACCACCTCCTCCATCCTGATGCCCAGACCCTTCTCACTCCCCCATGGCCACTGTCTTGCCCAGATGCTGTTGTCCCCTGAAAGCAGTGACCCTCAGCCCTGGGCCCAAGCTGGAGCTCCATCTCCTGTCATGTGGGTGGAGCAGTGGCTCCTTGTGACAGCCTGGGCCCCTCCAGCCCATCCTTAAGAAACCGTCTCCCCAGAGCACAGACCTGACGCCCAGAGCCAGGAACCACTGTCCAGGGCCGCTCTGCCATCTCCCTCGGCTTCCTGTTCTCTTTACTCTCCACTGTGCATGGCCCTTTTAAAGGGTAAACTACAAATGTACTAACAGAAAGTAAAAACTGGAAAAATAAAAAGAAAATAAAACACTCTTTGAAAGATGTTTATGTTTGGATTATCCATAAGCTTCTGTCACTAGTTTCTAGTTGAAATTGTTTTATTCAAAACATGCTTTCTATGATTGTCTTTTGTTTATTTTGGCAGGGTTTTGCTGTGTAGTTCAGGCTAGCCTTGAACTATGTAGCCTCGGCTGGCCTCGAGCTCACAGCCCTTCTCCTACCTCGGCCTCCAGGGTGTTGGGATTACAGGGGTGTGCAGTCACGCCTGGCCATAGTTTAAAGGCTTGTTTCATGGTGCTGTGAATGTTTGGGGTGGTCAGGAAGTCGCAGTGGGGTGTTCTCCACACATCAGCTCGAGTGCTTCGGGGTGTCCATGTTGTGTGCGCTTTATCTCCCTGTGGCAGCTCTTGGTAGGGCTGTTGCACCAACTATGCAGTCAGTGGGCAACAGCGTGGTAAGGCTTCAGCCTAGGAGAGGACATTGCCGGCCGCCCCGGCGCCGGGCCTCCCACCGGCTGGCCTCCCTCCGCAGCAGCTCTGGGGTCTTCCTTCTGCCCCAATCAGGAGTGAGCAAAAATGCAGTGAGTAACACTGCCACGTGCCCTCCAATAGAAAAGCAGCTCGTGAAAACACGGTGCCGTGTCCTCACCCGCCTGGCTCACCAGAAAGGTCAACATTGTGAATGGATTCAGGACATCGAGGCAGCCAGGACAGTGCACCTGAAGACCCTCGGCAGGACTCCAGGTCTGCTGCCCAGGCGGCCAGGACAGTGGGAAGCTGCGTTGGAAAACAGGGAGGTCTCAGGGGGGTGATGGCAACGTGGCTCTCACTGGGATGGATTTTAAAAATATGAACACTGTCCTCCAGCCCCAGCCGTGCAGCTCCTCTCTTCAGCTGCACCCCTCCTCTGTCAGGGCACCAGGCCCTTTGGTGGGCCCTTGGTGCGCAGCACCCGCGCTGAGAACTTATGTCCCGGGCCTGATCTGTGTCCCTCACGGTGCTCTGCCACCCTCGTGGCCACGAGCATCTTCGGCATCCTTTATTGTGGCTCCCTGTGGCGCCCAAGTCAGGGTTTTTAGATAGCATGGAGCCAGCTGGCCTTGCTGCCGTGCCAGAGCAGCCCCGTGCAGGGACCGAGGTTGTGCTACACCGCCCCTCGCTTCCCATTGGCCTCACCTGACCGTGTTTCTTCCCCTCTGTCCCTGCCTTCCTTTGGTTTAACGCATCCCCCAACCCCACGCCCCTGGCGCCCGAACGAGGCCTTCTCTCACTCTTCAAAATAGGCCGTAAGTCATTACATGCCCGGATGGGCTCAACACAGCAAGCCTCCTGCTTCGTGTACCTCACCTAAGGATCACTTTCATCCACCTAACTCCCTGCTACCAGCTTCCTGGTGCGCCTTTCTCAGCAGCTGCTACAGGCCTGCCATTTGTCACAGCCTACCGCAGAGCAGCACCACTTCCGGTCGGGGGCGGCGCCTCCAAGGCTCCCTTCCGCGTTCCCTTCATTCCTTGGGCGGTTGCTGTCTTACTTTTACGTCTGTACGATTTGTAAAAATAGTGCTGAGGATACTAAACATGAAAGGGTTTCGCCTCCATATTTGCAACTGCCAGCGCCTTCCTTTTTGGCGCAAACCCGAAAGTTTACCTCCGGCTCTGCAACAGGGACGCCCCGCCCCGCGCCCCAGCGCACCTCTACTGGCGGCGCTCCTGCCCTTTTGGCTTGATGGAAAAAAATGCTTGAATTCACTTGTGAAAGATAGTTTCACTAGGTATAAAACTCCAGGTTGACTTTATTTCAGTACTGAACTTGGAACTGTACATTGTCGAATGGTGGGTTCTGCTGCTTCATTAAAAGGCACTGGATTTCAACACAGTCCTGTGGCCGGCGCCCAGTGCCTGGAAGCTGTTGCTTCATGTGTTGTTCCGTTTTCTGTCACACTTATCTGCTCCCTGGCTGGAAGTGGACATCACGGGCTCCTCTCTTGGGCTGCTCCTCCTTGAGAAGCTGGGGTCTCCCTGGGCCCTGGGTCCCCGTTCCCTGCTGTCTCCTCTCTACTCCTGGGCCCTCTAGCACCAGTGACCTCCTGGCTGGTCACTTGGCAGATGCCCTGGCAATCTTGGCTGGGCCTGGCCTGGCTCTCAGCGTCACTGGTGCCCGCCCACCTTCCCGAAGGGACACGACTCCTGCGCAGGCTCCCTGCCACCCATAGCAGCTCTCTTACAATTTGGCCTCAGGTGCACTCCTGGCTACGGGGTTACAGAGGTACAGCAGGGGCCTCCCTGGGGCCTGTGTGTGCTGGAGGCCCTGAAGGTGGGCAGGCCAGGCCACCTGTGGGACCTGATGACTGTCCCTCCTGACTGGAGTGAGGTGAGCTCCAGGTGTGTGGACAGGAGATAGGGAAGTGGTCCCTGTGGTGTCCCTGGAGGCTGAGGCACCCAGCTTGGTCCAAGGTGCTGGCAGGGACACCGTCCAATGACTTACAGGGTCCTCTTGTCCACGAGTGTGGCACTGGTGGAGCCTCACAGATCATAGGGACCCAGGTAAGAGGACATTCTCCCGTGACCCGCCACCCCCACCCCCCCATGTCCCTCTAGTGTCCTTGGTGCCAGCTGTGTGGGGGCTGGGAGAGCCCAAAGCCAGGGCTTCATATGTCCACTGGAGGATGGGTTTTCCTTTGGCTGCTTTGGGGGTGTCATAGCCATTACTGGGGGCAGGTGTCCCCTCCTCCTGGGGAGTCTGAGGACAGCGGGCTTCCCTTGCCACAGCCCTCATTTCTGTGGCAAGGGTCACTGTGCGGGCCAGGACCCCAGGCCACAGATGAGCGCTGAACAGCTGCCCAGGACCAACTTGCAGTTGGCGCCCTGCCAAGGCTTGTGGGCACCAGGTCCAGCCCAGTCCAGCTGGGATCCTAGCATGGGGGCACAAAGGGCATGATGGCTCCTGTCCCAGCCCTGCCAACTGTGCCACACAGTTCCTGGGTATGGCTACACACTAGATGCCACCTGCCCTGGCGTGGGGACACGGTCTGGCTGACCAGGCTGTCTCCCCCGGCCCAGGCCCTGGCTTAGTGGCATGGCCAGCAGGGCCCAGGCTGAGTGGTGCCAGGCTCACCCCTCACAGCTGACCATGTCCACAGCCCTCCTGACCCTGGCCCTTCCTTGGATCACCCAGCAGACAGGCTGGGAGATGAAGGAAACCTAGGCTCATGATGCTTGGTCTGGGCTGGCCACCACCCCAGTGCCTTAGAACACGAGGGGCCATACGTGAGATCCCAGCAGCCCAGGTCCATGCTGAGGGGTGGGGTCCTTCCTGCAGAACACAGGGGTAGGGCTGTGCTTCCAACACTAGCATGGGAAGGTGGGGCTGGGTGCGCCTCAGGCCCTTGCCCAAGCCGCTTCCCCAGTGGGTAAGGTGCCGCTTCCGGGTACAGCAGCCTGTAGTCCTAGTGGTAGTGCAGGGCATCCCCACAGTTGTACAGCCTGTGTGTGGGACAGGGCTGGGGCAACACAGCCCCTTTATGCCCTCCAGGAACCAGGGCACCACCATGGCCCTCGAGCACCCCTGGCTCCAGCAGCATCCCATGAGGCCTCGGTCCCCACCCTGGACTTCCTGTCTTCCCACTCCACCACTACTATGAATTATTTGAGACAGGGTCTCCATAAGTTGCCTATGACAGGCTCAAATTCGTGACCCTCCTGCCTCAACCTTCTGAGGAGCTGGGGTCCCAGGTGCCACCGGCCACTGCTCTGCCCCTAACTGGCTGACCCAGGGTTCATTTCAGAGCAGAGCAAGCTGGGCCATCTGTTCGCATCTGTGCAGGGAAGCAGGAGTCAGAGGTGTCAGGGAGCCTTTAATAGCTTGGTGACCGTGGCGTTGTTGACATGATGTAATGAGCGTTAGATTGAGGAGGTTTGGGGGTGCAGAACCGGCCCCCTGCCGCAGGGCAGGCTCTGGTAGGGCAGATGGCAGCTCTTCGTGGAGCCCACAGGAGGCTGTGGAGGTTGTGGGTGCGGAGTGCTGGCAACGAAGCCCAGGCCCTGGGCGCCCAGAACGCACAGGCAGCAGGGACCCGCCATGGGGCAGGCATGGGCACAGGCTCAAGCGGCCGTCTCTTCCTCGCCTTCCCTTGGCTCCTCCTTCAGGCTCTCGGCTGTGAGCTTCATTTGCTGTTGACAGAACAAGGACACTATGAGCCATCACAGCTGGGTGTGGCACTGCGGCTTCGGTCTGGGCCTGGCTCAGATTGTGGCTGTCTTCCAGAGGAAATGCCACGTCACATGGGCACTGGGTCCTCCTGGCTGGGGAGGCTGCTCCCCGCCCTGCCCCACCCCACCCTGCCCCCGGGCCCCTGCTGTGGCCTAGCCTGGCACCAGTGGCACCCTAGAAGGCGGGCCTCCTGAGGACCCGAGTCTGCTGCCTTGGTCCTCACCAGCCCACCCTGCCTGTCAGCCCTGATGTAGATGTCTCGAGGGAGCCTGGGAAGGGCGGGCCTGAGCTGCCCACAGGTGAACACGGGAGCAAGCGAGGGAACTGTGAGCCTCTCTCCCCTTGGCCCGCAGCACTGAAGCAAAGGCTGCAGGCGCCTGACTCAGCAGAGCAGCTGGGAGGCCAAGCACTGCCTGTCCCGGGCCAGGACCTGCAGGCGTTGCCTGTAGGTGGGTCACGGGCCCCTAGTGCCAGCTGCTCTGGGGCCCTAGTAGGAGGGGCTGCTGCCTGGAGCCGGGGCCAAGGCTCCGTCTGTAGCACGTAACCCAGCTGGGTGCTCTGCATCGTCCCTCTGGAGCGGCCTGGAGCCCCGTCATCATCTGCTGCCTTTCAGGCCCTGTGTCGGGGTCTCCAGCCTCACAGTGGGGCACAGCTCCTGTCAGTGCTCCACGAGGTCGTGGCGCCACCTGGGCTGCAGGGACCCAGCAGCCCTCTCCTCCTCAAGTCCTTGGCAAAGCCAAGCGACCTGGGGTCTCTGGTTCCTGGCAGGTGGGGCCCAAGGGTGTCTCAAGGCCATGAGAGGGATGGGCTGGAGGTCTCTTGCGACAGCCATGGCCACGGGTTCCCTGCGAGGTTCAGGTCTACAGTTTCCTCAGCAACAGTGTCCCCTCTGGAGATTCCCTGGGTCTTTTGGGGTCTCTCAAATGAAAACCTTCTCTAAAACACCAGCAGCAGGATGGGGCTGACCTCTGCCCCCAGAGAGTCCACAGCGGCGGGAACAGCATGGACTGTTCTGCAACGTGTGCCTTGTGAAATTTGGCTCCAAATTATTCTTTAAAAAGTGAAGGCTGACTTCTCCATCACTGCCACTGGCCACCGCAGGTGGGGCAGCACTACCCCAGGCCTGGGAGGCACCGTGGCCCAGGGAGCTCAGGTGGCCGCTGTGTCCCTGGCCCACCCCACAAGCTGGAGGCCTGTGTTCCTCCTGGTTGCTTAGGCACACAGGGCCTAGCTCGGCCTCTACTGACCTGAGCCACGGCACCAGGAAAGCAGCAAAGTGCCCATCGTGACTGGCAACCTGAACTTCCATTCTCGACTCCAGAAGGGCTGGAGCCCTCACGAAAGCCTGCACTGTGCAGGGAGGAAGGGACGTCAGCTCAGAGGAACACACGCGTCAGCCCAAGAGGAGCAAAGCACAGCCCGGGGTCGGCTGGCTCCAAACACACCCCACATGGGTGACACCAGGGGGCGGGTGCTAAGAGAACCAGGGGCCCCACACCCTGCCAGCCAGGGGCCTGCAGTGTCAGCATGTGGGGAGCAGAGGTGTCTGGGACCTCATGCAGGCATCACTCTCACTCTAATCACCGGCAGTCTGTAAAGCAGCCCCTAATGGCTTCTATGGCTTCTATGGCCAGGCAATGAAGGACAGGGACACAGACCATTGGTCAGGTCCGGACATGCCGCTCAAAAACCGAGGCTACTTTCTGCCCTGCCAGGGAGCCCTGACATCCCGGACTTGGGGTGTGTGTGTGTGTGTGTGTGTGTGTGTGTGTGTGTGTGTTCCCAGGACTTGGCGCCACGACTACCAGACTGTCCAATGAGGCCTCCTATGTGAAATCTTTATTTAGCTCACAGTTACTGGAGGTTTCATAGTTTAAAACAGCCTGAGTTATGCAGCAAGTCCTCCAAGGCTTCTCTGCTCAGGAGGCTGGGGCGCTGCCCTGTCCAGAATGACCCTCTCCCACTCCAAGGGAGGCTGCTGGCCTGGGAGGCGGGCAGAGCGCACACTGACAAAGGTTTGCAGTTTGAGCCTCTCTCTGCCCCGCTCCTCAAGCCCCACCATGGCCCTCTGGCCCCGCCCCTCAAGCCACTGGCTGCTCCTCAAGCCACGTCTGCCCCACATGAGCCTTACATGAGGCTTTGGGGGGGACAACTAGACATAAACCATAACAATCTTAAAATAAACGAACCCCTAGAAAATGTTAGGATTTGCCACGATTTTCACCTGCAATGTGTCTAATGCCCCCTTGCAATCCTGGACAAACCTGAAGTTCCGAGCACGGCCAGGCTCTGCTGTTCACTGGACCCATGCAGCGGTCCCTGAGGGACCCTGGGCCACAGGGATGCATGGTGCGCGGACCGGTGGATTCCTAGCACAGCCCTCAGGGAGCAGGACACAGACGTGAGGAACACCTTTGCTGTCCAGAAGCCCGCCATTGCTGAATCCTGAGATCCTACCACCAAGGGTGGGCCCTCCACAGTGTGACTGGGTCTTGGGGGGGCATCCCCCTGGTGAGCAGGACTCGGTGACCCTGGGGACGCTTCCTCTGTGGCCACCTGACAGGCCCCACACAGGCACCATTGGCAAATAGGATGCCTCACAAGCTGACGCGGAAGCGGGGGGCGCCTTAAGCCTGGCTTCTAAGCCCCAGAACTTCAAGCAGTACCTTTCAACAGCTCAACATTACTCCATCTCAGGTATATTGTGCGGAAGGGTGGGCCAGCTGACGCATACAGCATGCTGGCAAAGTCTGCTGGGCGCTTGGATCTGTAGCCTTTCTCAGAGAGCTGCAGTGTCACCCTGAGTGCAGAGTTGGCGCTGCCTGGCCACTGACAGGCTCACTCGGCCCCACCCACCTCTCAGCAGTTACTGTGCCAAAGCCATTATCTACTTCTCTAGGCCTGGACAGAAACACTTTTCCTCTTACTTACTTCAAGTAGAACAGAGGCTGAAGTGCTATGATTATTTTAGCC
>PVKN010000230.1:0-22904 GCA_004027915.1 Capromys pilorides | reverse complement strand
CCCAGGAGGGACTGGCCAGGGCTACGTCTGAGAAGTGGTTTGCTTTTGAATATCACCGGCCAGTGCAGATATTGCAAAGACAGGAGGGAGGCTGCTCTCGGGCTTGTGGGCTCTACTTTTAAACGGTGACACAGCTGCTCTAAAAGCTCTGCCCTGACAGGGTCGTCTCCTGGCTCTGGGAGCAGCAGCCACTGAGGACACAGAGGGAGCCACAGGGGGTCTGGGGTTGCCTGGCAGGAGACAGTCTCCTTGAAGCACACACATGACTCCAGGAAGCTGCACTGCCCCTCCATGGGGTGACATTAGTTCACAATTCTGCCGAGCACATGGGCACTAAATTCCATTTCCCACACTGGTTCCTTCCCATCTATGGGGACAGGGTGTGGTGGGCCCCTGTGGAGTGCAGGGTCTCTGAGGACAATGCCCTGTGGCATGACGAGAACTTTTGGGCAGTCCTGTCTACTCCAGTACAGTGATGCTGACGGAGGACAGAGTGGTCAAGCTGGCCAGGATCCGCCACACTGTGCAGGGTGCGGGCTGGAGTCCAGGGCTGGAGGCAGGCGCTGCGGGCAAGGCATCACTGTGGCTTGGCCTGTGGAGATGGGGACCGCAAGCTGAACGCAGTGCTTCCACCCCTGTGCGGTGCTGCTCCTCCGGGGCAGCCTCTGCCTACCACAGGCAGGGCCTTCCCAAGATGTGTGCCAGACTCAGGCAGTAGCAGTCATGCCACCTCTCTTGGGAGCAAGCACGCGTCACCAGCCTGGAGGCGTGGCGTCGCTTTCTGGCACACACCACCACTGCTCGGACGGCAGCACAAGGGTTGCCTCGTGGGGGCCCTGGCATGAGCCAGAGGGAAGGTAGGTGGGAGAGCATGCGAAGGCAAGGAACAGGGCCTGGGGGCCGCAGGGCTGGGTCCATGCTGGGAGAGCAGGCCGGTCACAGCCGCACCTCGTGGCGGGGCTCACGCAGGCCCCGAGCAGGGCCCTGGTGGGTGACACCGCTTTCATTCGGAGAGCAGGCTGTGGCCAGAGGGAAAAGGGCTGGGAAGAGAGGCAGCAGGCAGAGTCGGAAGACGGGCCGAGAAGCTGTGCCTGCAACCCAACAGGCGGGGCCAAGGCTGCAGGAGTGCGGGTCAGCCTGGGTGCACTGCAGCAGAGGACAGGGATATGGGGGTGAAGCCTACAACAAACGCCTGGCTAGGCCGGGCAGATGGCTCAGTGGCACAGCGCCTGCCTGGCAAGCAGGAGGTTGTGTGTTCGATTCCTGGTAACAACAACAACAAACCCAAATACTTGGCTAAAACCCACATTTTACACACACACACACACACACACACACACACACACACACACACACATAGAGGCAAAGTCTGGACACCACATAAATCACAAATGTAGGCACTAGAATTCTTAACCTAAAAGGAAGCCTGGAAGAGTCCAATCCCATAGTCAGTTCTTGGTCAGAGAGTTCTCAAATGATGTAAATGAATCTCAGTGCTTCTTAAAGCAGGTTTACAGAAACGAATTAATCTTAGAGCCTACAGCAGTGCTACTGTAGTCTAGGGCAGTTTCTGTGCTTCTTCAAGTACCACACGGAAATACAGACGCAGAGTAACTGCGGGACAGACTCCGACTTTGAAAATGGATTGAGATTTGAGGATTGAGGCTCCTGTGAGGAGCCCGAGGTGTGCCGGGGGGCTGGCTTTGGAAGACTCAGAATCAGCACGGTTCCACCCAAAACATCTTCCTGTCGGCGTGTGCACTAGCAATCGGTGCCCAGCTTGACATCCTGATGTACAGAGGTCACAAGGACACTTATTCAGTAAAGGCGCCACACTGGGATGTGACACCACACAGGCCCTGCTGCTGAGCCCAGGAGGGATCCTGGCCTCACGCCCCTGTGCTGGTGCCCCCTGGCCGATGGTTCTAGACTCGCCACCACTGTGCCACGTGCCACAGCCCTGCTGCCAGCGTGTCCAGCATGTGTCCTCTCTTGCACAGAAGCAGCTCTCAGTGAGCTCCCATGGCCCAGGCACGTTTGACATACTATGCGCCAGCAGCGGCCGAGCAGACCACAGGCTCCGGAGCAGCCAGGGGAGGTGGCGGCACCTATGATGCTGCAGGAAGAGAGGGAAGAGCCGTCTTCCTTTCTCAGGAGCCAGCCCTTTCCAGCTTCCAGGGACCGGTTCTCTAGCTGCAAAATGCAGTGCGTATTACTTAATCACTGCAGGGAACTGGAATGGGTTCTGACAGTTAATTTTAATACAGGACAAAAGAACATTTATATCCTATGGTGAAATAAAATTCTAACAAATTCCAAAGCACATGGCTGCTGTGAGACCCAGGAACCAGCTGAACCACCCCCTGGAGCCTCACCTGGGGCTAGTGTGGGCTGCCACAGCTGAGGAGCCACAGTGGGGGAGGAGCCTGGGCCGCCAGGCCTTCTCAGCCTTCATTGTCCTTTCTTTTCTCTGTTTTTACTCCTGAGTCACATCCTTGGAAAAGAAAACCTGAAGGAGGAAGAGGGAGGCCTGGGTCCTTCCTCTTACGTCAAGGGAGAAGTTGGGCCCCTGTGGAAAGGGCGGCCACGCTGGCGGCTCTGGGAAGCGCAGGGAAAGGGCGGCCATGCTGGCGGCTCTGGGAAGCGCACGCCTTGTGAGGTTTGCGTCCTCCAGCCTTCTGGAGTCTGCCAGATTTAACAGGACGACAGCCAGGCAAAGCAAAGGGAAGAAAGATGCTATGTATATCTGTTTTCACTGTATTTTTACGTGACAATTTTTTCCCTTTACCTGGTCTTAACTGTGTCCCATAACGGTTGCTATGGTGAGCAGAAACACAGAAATGGCACCAAGATTTGGAGGCGGATTTATTTATGTTGACGGGCACCAACTGGGATCATTCCCAAAATAGCTGGCCTCGTCTCTGTGACCTGGGCTCGAAAGGGATGAGCGGGCAGCGCAGAGGCAGGACGGCTTGTCCACTGGGGACCAGTTTACACAATGCCCACTGTAGTGACCATCCATGCACCATGGTGGCCAGCTGTTTCTAACAGACAGAAGCAACCAGATCTGGAACAGGAACTGTTACCTGGGCTACTGAGAGACTGCAGTGTGTGTGCTTGGGGTGCTGTTACGCTGTCATTCAAAACTTTTGTTTCAGAACATAAATGTCTCCTTGCTGGCTCCACTCTGCACCTCACCCTGGAATGCAACACCATCTGCACTGGACGAGTCCTGAGTGTTTACATTTGCAAAACAAACAAATAAACAAGAGGAAAGAAAAGATGCAAAGTCAACTATTTTGATGGGCTTTTTTGACCAGGATGCAATTTATCTGACTGCCAAGAAGGTGACACTACCAAGCGCATTCCCACTTACCAGCCTCGGAACAGAAACCTTTGCCAACTTTCACACTGAATTGCGCAGGAAAATATACTGTGCTCACAGCAGCATGAATCAGACGTCTGTGCTGAAACTTGCCCAGTGGAGAGTAGGGTCCGAGGGGGCCCGAAGCACAGGTTCCTGGCAGCGGTGCTTGGCCCTGCACCTGGGTTCTGCATCAAGGCTCAGCCCCTCTTCCTCTATCCATGGAAGCTTTGTTTCCACAAAAGCTTGCTTTAATTTTATTTTCTATACGTACTGTCAACCAACAAGTCCAAATAATATTTTGACCATTAGAAGCTGGCATCCAATGGCTCAAATAAGACCCCTGACACCTACCATGGAACAATGCCCAGGTCACACAGCTGGGTGTGCTGGGTCAGCCCGGCTCTGCCCTCCCACAGCCATACCGTCTCATGCCCACTTTGCTGGCGGGGCAGGTGCGAGGCTGGTATCCAGGTAGCATGATGCTGATGTGCTCTGCGTGCAGAGAAGGCAGAGGGAGTGGCGAGAGATGCCCTCGGACACCAAGGGTTCCCACCGCCCCTGCAAGGGCTGCCACTGTTGGCGGCCAGCTCACGGCCAAGCGCCAGGCCCTGGCCCAGTGGGTCTGAACATTGTCTCTCTCTCTCCAAACCAACAGAGCCGCCACTGTTCCAGCTGAGAGCAAACTTGAGCTCTGGTGAATGGGCTGCCCATCTCTGTGGCTGGCCCCTCTGTATCACTTCCCAGGCACAGTCAGTGCTTTCTTCTTTGAGCCATGAAAGAAGCCATACAAATGGAGAGCCACTGTCTATGCCCTGCCCGTCTAAAGGGAAAGGAGTCTGGTGCAGCCACTGGCCTGGCAGAGCTGCAGAAGGGCCTCGCTGGAAGGCAGTGCGGAGATGGTAGAGGGCATCCTGTTGGCCTGGGGCTCCGTGTCCCTCGCTCCTGCTTCTCATGGACCCATTCCTGGCTTTGCTCTGCCCATGTCCAAGAAGGAAGTGCCAGGGCAGGAGGTGCTAAGCACCTCTTGTTCCAACTGTGTTGAACATGGGCTCCTCATTGCCCCCAGGAAGGGTGTGCCATCGGCACAGGCTTGGCCGGCCTTGGGCAGGATCCCTGTCCGTAGGATCTGCGCTCGGTCTTTTGGCTCCTTGTGTGCTGTTACTGCTATACACAGCGAAGGCAGCAGAAATACTCCAGGCAGCTGGACAGGGCCGGCCCTCAAGGGAGGCAGCACAGCGAGAATGACACTGCTGTGCCTGGCCGGAAGTACCTGTCAAGATGAAGATGGAACAGCCACGCCCTCACTCCTGGGAGCAGAAGGGAACCAGCACCCCCTGGCCCAGGAACGCCTAGGTGGCTGACTGAGACCCCGATCCAGCCATTCCTCAGGTAGTCTTACTCTTCCCATGCACACTGCTCTGTGGCCTGCTTCCCATGGGAAGTTACCTCAGCGCTGGACTCGGGATCTGACTGGCTGATCACAGTTTGTTCCACGTTGTCCCCACCTCGTGGCTTAGCTTCGTAAAATTTCCTTGAGAAGTGGGCTCATCGGCAACTCCTTTTCGGGTCCCCTCGTCTCTCAGGAACTGTCTCTCTCAATAAATACTTCCCACTCCTCACCTCTGCTGTTCCTCAGGATTCATTCTTGAATTTCGGGGAACACCAACTCAGTGCATGTGACATCTAGTGGGTCGGGTGTTGCTAGGAACCTGAGTGTCTCCCACCCCACCCCACCCCACCCAGGGCTCTGAGCCCCCTGGTTGGCCTGAAGGAGGCAGCTGGGGAGCAGTCACCTGTGAAGGACCGTCTGAGCAGCTGTCCTTGAAAGAAGAGCAACTGTCTACATTTTGACTGAGCCTGACCCTATTCCCTCATATTGAAATGTACAGAGCTGGCTAGGACTTCTCATTATCCTTTCAATTGGCCTTAAGCAGTATGTAATGGTCTAGCCGAGGTGCTGATGGTAATTTTTAAAGATGGCACGCGTGTTTCCCTGATAACAGGACGAAGAGTCAATGATCCACGGTGTCAGCTGGGATCAAGCCTCGAGATAGAGGCTATGACTTCCTGGGGCTTGAAAGATTACACATCAGAGCTGAAGCACCAGATCCCCAAAATATTACATACTATCTCAATAGCATAATGCAAATTACCTCCCTTGTATATCTCTGAATATGGCGGAGGTGAATGCAGGCCTCCTACCTTACCCAGCTCACAGGGCTCACCCTCTTCCCACAATTCCCTTCAGTGCTTACCTTCCCACAATTCCCTTTCACAAGCCACTCCCCCTTCTCCAATGAATAAAACCCGAGTGCAGCCCTGGGTCACTCTCTTCTGTTTCAGAAGCCACTTTCATGGCTGGACCTAGGGCCCCTTGGCTCCCTGTTAATTGTATGTATGTATGTATATATGTGTGTGTGTGTGTGTGTGTGTATATATATATATATATATATATATATATATATATATATATATATGTCTTAGTGCCTTTGTTATCACCGTGGGCTGTGCTGGGAGTGGTAGATTAAAATTATCTTGGTGAGATTCAATAATATAACTTTGGGATTACAAATACTGACTTCTCAGATCAAAACGAGGACACAGGAGGGTCTCCTACAGTCACCCTCTGCTGGGAGCCCCCCCAGCTGAGAGCACTGCGCAGTGCCTGTTCCCAGGAAGGGCCCTGAACGTGAGAGAGGGAAGCATGGGTACCCCGAAGATAATGGAGCAAAAGCAGGATGATTTGCTGAGAGGGAGGCGTGCTACATGCAAGTGTGAAAGTAGGGACTTCAGGACGGTAGGTCCAAACAATGCCCCAGAGCTTAGTCCTTTCTCTTTCCTAAAATAACAAAACAATAAGGGTGGAAAGCAGGAGAGACTGAGGAACCACAGGCAAAGGCTGCCGAAAGTCCTGGCCCCAGGTCCAGGCGTCCTTGCTGCACTGACGTCACTGTGCTTGGCGGCAATGCTGCTCTGGTTTATTTCAGCCTGGCTGCCCAGCAGACTCACCATTCCTCTTGGAGGAAGCCCCTACCAGGTGCCCGTGCCCCCTGAGCTTCGCGAGTTCATCTCCAGTCCAAGAGGCAGGGGTATGAGGGTCTGCACCTGCGCCTGGCCTCCCGCCCGGGGTCTGCCTCCCCCAGGCAGTGCTGCTCCTCGAAGGCTTCCAGGGGCGGCAGGTGAGCTGCCTGCCTCGGGCTGGGGGTGGGGGCAGAGTACTCGCCTAGGGTGCTGAGGCCTTGGGTTTGATCCTCAGCATGACAAAGCAAAAATCTCAAACCCCGAACTACCCATCACCAAAGATAAAAAGTATTTTGCCCACGACCATCAAGAAGGTCTGTTACGTACAGTCAGAAAGTGTATGTTATTAGCGCTGTCTGCTGTACCCCCACCTCCCCACCATGAGTCCCTCTCCCAGCTGGTTCTCCTGTTGTCTGAGCCAGAAGGTTTGGTGATGAGCCCAGGGCAGCCTGACACCCCGAGCTACGCTGTTAGCTCCAGCTGTGACGCACCCCTACACGGAGCACACCTGGAAAGCTCCTGGGTCAGCCAGAAGGACCGGGTCCACGTGAGGACTCAGCCTCAGCATGAGCTGTGAATGAGACGTCAGTTCCTTGGCAAGGGTGTCTGGCTGGACTGCTAAGTCACTCGCAGTTCTCACAGGAGTGGTTTGTGGGTGGCCGCTGTGGAGCGAGGTTTAGAGGCCCCCGCTGATGCTTCAAATGGTTTTGCGCAACATGTATTATAAAAAAAAGGAAACCTATTAGGCCCAGAAGGAAAATAAAAGCAACCTGCATTTCCTCTGTCATCCATCAAAACCATATTCGTCATCGCGAGGCAAACAAGAGCTTGGAGCTGTGTTTCCCAGATACGGGCTGTGCAGCTCCCCTCCCGCCTGTGACCAGGCCACACTCACAAGTCCAAGTGTGCTCATCGGGTCCCAGGGGTGCCACGACCTTCCCACAGGAGCGATACTTCAAGCAGCTGGAATGAAGAGAACTGGAGAGAATTGCTTTTTTTTTTGGTACCAGGAACCAAACTCAGGACCTTGCCCTTGCCAGGCAGGTGCTGCGCTGCTAAGCCACCAGGATTCTTCAGATTCAGTTATTTTTTAAATAACGAATGATAAGAAATTTGTTTCCGAATTGGCTTGGGGTAAAGATGAAGCACTGGGAAGCCACAGCCCCGCAGACACAGGCACCTGACAGCTGCGGACCGCCCTGTGGACGGCCTCAGAGCGCTGAACCAGGGCCCGGTAGGCTCACCGGAGAGGAAATGCACTTGCTTTTTGCCATACTTTGAGGTCCTCAGAATAGGAAAATACATAGTTTCTAAAGGGGAAACCAAGGGAAGGAGATGCGTCATGAACAACGGTGCTGTCAGGGCCGGGAGCCCAGCTTCTCCCACCTGCCTTCTTACGAGGCCTGGTCACAGGCGTCTCCAAGGACGTGTATTCAAAGATGGAGACACGATGCAGTCGACATCCAACACCAAATCCTGTTTCATGGTCATTTGCGAAGCACAGGATCGGAGTGGCTCCAGACTGGGACACTCACCACCAGCTCTGGGAGGCTGGCGCACGAGGTCTCCTCTTTGGAAGAAGAGCCATTCTGACCAGCTGCCTTGCATCCCCAGCTGTCACCACACAGACCCACTTAGGCTGGCAGTGACAGCCCCTCAGGGGCATGGCATCAGTGGGCTGCTTAAAGGGAAGCCAAGTTGCTGTCTCAGGGCTGTGCTGGGTATATTCCCACGGTGATTTTATTTAAAATCAAATATGAAAGTGCTTCAGTGAGACGTGGCATGCGTGCTCACAGCTGTGGGAAGAGTAACTAAGACAAAGACAAGAACTGCTATGCTCTGTCCACAACCAGTGCCATCACACAGGTGGGCGCCTGGGGTTACCGCATCCCTGGTCATGTGAGCCGGTCCCCATGGCTCAGCTGTGGCTGGGCTCAGACCACCGCATAAAGAGGCGGCAACAGGGCCAAGAACTACACTAAGCAGTGAGCTGGGGGTGCTAAGGTGGGTCAGAGGCGGAACAGGCTACTCCTGCAGGGCCAGGATCTCAGTGAGACACAGGCTTCGTGGTTTACTGATGGCCTGGTGTTGGACACTTCTGTTCTCATTACCAGTCCATTGTTCTTTTTCCTTTAATTATACAGAAGTAGGACAAGAGTCCCCATCAGCTGTTAACTCCGTCAGCTTGGTTCATGGCCTGCAGCCTCCCCTGCTGGACCAGCCGTGTGTGGGTTATCTATTGCTGTATAACAAAGAACTCCAGATCTCAGCAGCTCACACAAAACCTTTCCTACCTCACACCATCTGTGGGTGAGGACTGTGGAGGCAGATGGGTGGCCCTGGCCCAGGGCCTCTGTTGCTGGGTGAGGTGGGACAGGCAAACAGGCCAAGGCCACCTGGAGCCTCTAGGCTAATCCAGGCAACTCAGGCCACAGACAGTCTTTGTCAATAAAGTTTTATTAGTACATGCTCATTTTTCATTTACAAACTACAGCTAGTTTCATACTACCCCAGGAGAAATGAATAGTAGCAATGCAGACTGTATGGTCCTCATCCAGACATTTACTATGTGTCTCTTTAAAAAGTGTGCCAACCTCTCGGCTCGTAGAGGGTCTGCATTTATGGTGGTCTGCTCAGGCAGCTGCTAGACACAGGCCAAGCACTCAGGCCTGTGACCTCTCTGTCTACCAAGAGTCCTCACCACTCACCCGCTGCTTCTCAACAGCAAGTCACTGAAGTGGGGAGAGGGCAGAAGCCACGAGGGCAGACAGAAGTGGCTCAGGGCTGTGGGGCTGATCTTAGAGTCTGACAACTGGGGCTGAGGCTGCTTTCTCACCCTATTGAATCAGGGCCCAGGACAGGATCATGTCTATAGTTTCTCAACTTTAAAATGTGACACATATTAGTGCAGAGGATTTCTGGTCCCCTGTACTTCTGAGATTTGGGCACGGCATCCCTCTGCCCTCACAGGGGCTGATTTCAGGGGTCCCATCCAGGAAGATCCAGTTTGTGGGCGTGCAAGGCCCCTGCACACGGTGCGGCAGCTGGACCTGCAAGGCCCTTTGTGCATCTTAAATCACCTCTAGGTTACGAGGATGTCTAGGCCCGTGGTAGCACCACACCTAGAGCTGCCACCTGATACTGCTTGGGACACAACCCACCCGATATTGCTTGGGACACAACGTCACAACTTCCCATCTACTGTTGGTTGAATCTGAGATGTGGAAGCCACGGATACAGAGAAAAAACTGTACTCAATATCTTCTGCTGAATTTTAATACCCGTGTCTTTAGCTTGAATTCTGTGTGGGCTCATTGCATTACTATCTTTGCCCTCAGAATCATCGCTAGTGTGAAACGGTTACCTGGCATTAAGTGGCACCAAAGACTTCTCAAATTCAAATACTTCTTGTTTTATGCATTCTAATCCTTAGGTGAAAGAGACAAACTGATCTGTCACAGGCATTACTTTAGAAGCCGCACTCCCTAGGACATGGGCCACCATGTGCTTAGCCTGATCTGCTCTCTGTGTCCACTGCATAACGTAATATTTAATCATAACCTTGGGATCCTATGGCATTGGAAATCAATAAAAGAGTACTGTTTACTGCATTAAACAAAAGATTCCCTATTTTAGAAGTCATTAATAATTAAAAATAAAAATGTAAAAGTATGATTTCTTATACATGCTATGTTTAATAAACTTTTCTAAAATGTAATATGCAAATGTAACAGGTAAAAGATAATTTAGAAGTCAAAGCATTAATATTTAGTAGAATAAAGACTACAAAGGGATGGGGCTTTGACAGTAATCGTAATTAATGATTTACTGATTCAATAAAACTAATGGTGCATGTTCGGAGTCATTCTGACCCAAAAACTTCTAGTCTGGTGGTCACCAGCAAATTATCTTTGACCTCAATCAAACAAACAGTAAAACCTCCCTAAAAATACAATTCCTTTTCCATGGCAAGACATACATCATGTAAAATCGGCCCGGTAACGGCTTCTGAGGGTGCCATGCGGGACGGCCCAGGCCCCCTGCTGCGCTGCTCAGCTGCCTCCCCCCACCCCCCTGCCCCCCAAGAGGCGAGCCTGCCCTGAGCGGGGCCTCCTCGCCATTCAGGCGGCAGCATGGACACATCCGCCCCAGCTCCCACCCCTGGCCTCCCCTGTGAGACCCAAGTCCATCCACAGGTTACCAGCTACTCGATATCATCAGGCAACCGATGAAAAAGGGAGAACACAGGAGCTGAGGAGCCCACAGACGGCCTGTGCACCAGCCTCTCTGGACTCAGCTACAGAGCCTCATGCCCACGAGGAGACACTGTGCCACCGAGCTCGGCCTCCAGCAGCCCTGTAGAATCTGACCTAATGGTGACTCCTGTATCTTCGGATACTGAGTAAGTATAATGGTCCACCGCAGGCATCTGCCTGGCAAGCATTAGCTGCTCCTGGGTGTCTGCCCTCAAGGCCCTGTAACTATTGATCTATACAGAGCCTCAGACCGGAATTCTTAGAACCCTAACTATGTTAATGTAAGCATGTAGACAGATGTATCTTCTTTCCACATACATTTTTACCCTCAGGTTTTGGGGGAAGGGGAGTTAAGAGGGTCTCACTGTGTGGTCCAGGTTGGTCCTGAACACACCATGTAGTCCAAGCTGACCTGAAACTCGGTGTTCCTCCTACCTCAGCCTCCCAAGTGCTGGCATGCACCCCACATGCTGTTAGCTGTCCAATTCCAAGCATCCTGAAATCTCTGGAGTCGCTTATGATGCGGTATGTTTCTTCTGCGAGTATAGCATGGGTGGATTTTTATAATGTACGCGGTCCAGGCCTCCGAGAGCATTCTACAGCACAGTGAGCTTGGGCTTCCCTGCGGGCTGCACCTGCACTCTGACCCCTTAGGCCTGGCATGTGGTCTGGTGACACAGGTACTAGGAAAGTGGTACTGGACCCACGGCACCTGCTGCCCACCAGCCTAACAGCCACAGGGCTCTCCCACCCTCAGATGCGTGCTCCACCCCGACCCCGCAGAGGCACAGCCAGCGTCCTTCTCTGCCAGCGCATCTATTTTAAGGCTCTTCTTCTGTCCAAGGACATTGTCTGCCATTGCCTTAATACACTAGCTTCTGAGCTATGCATGAGTCAACAGACCCCGCCTGATGAAGCGGAGAGGAACTGAGCGTGGCTGGGCCTGGCCTGGTCTGGCTTCTCCCAGGGAGACAGAAGCAGGGCCAAGCACAGGGACCAAACCCTGGCCCCACTGTGGACTCAGTGGGTCAGAATGTGTGGTAGTGGGGGTGCGCAGGAACCCTGCCGACTGGGGGTGAGGGAGAAGGAGACGGAGGAGGTACTCAGAGCACCAGTCACCCTCAGAGAAGCTCCTATCTGTCCACTGGGAGCGGGCAGAAGATAGAAGCAGTGCTGGCTCCGTGCCTGCCCCACTGTGCTGCCAGGGCCCAGCTGGGGCAGAGCCAGGACGGCCACACTCAGTGCCCTTCCTCCTGACACCCCGTGCAGCTAGTCTCATGGCTCTATGCTGTGGGCACCACTGTCCAATGATGGAGCAAAAGACACTGCCTTCAGAGGCCCGAGCTGAGAGCCACACAGCAGGCGCAGGCCAGGGGAGGGCGGGACCCGATGGTCCTCAGACCTGAGGACGCGCACACCCCAAGAGCCACTGTGCCCTGAGCCCCACACACTAGCCCCCTCACCTGAGGCCAGCAAGGCTGGGCTGGACGCTGGGCCTCAGACTCAGGCCACTGCCTCCCCAAGGCCCAGGCCTCACCCTGCCTTTCTTGGAAGCTGACCCTTCCTTTGGACTCCAAAATTCCATCCTTCATTCTTTGTAACTAAGAGATTTAGTTTTTAGAAGTTTCAGATTTCCAGAAAGATGGAGCGGACAGCACAGTGTCCCCGTGCACCCCGGGCTGTTCATTCTGACGCCAGCCACACGAAATGCCATGTGATCTTATGCTCATCGCTGAAGAGCGGTATTCCACTAGCGAGACCTGAGAGCACAGAGGCGGGAAAGAAGAATTCAGAAGCTCTTGCAAAACGTTGGGAAAACTCTTAAAACACAGGACTGTATCCATAGTGCTGGGGCTGTGGCACACAGACACCACTCATTTGGTTGCTCCCGCAGGCCACGCTTGCCCGCTCGCACTGACCAGGTCCTCCGCCCCATGCCACGTCAGGCCAGGCCAGCCACGTGGACACCTCACCCACCCCACAGGCAGTGACCAGCACTCTGCTGACCGCTCTGCCCTTATCCTGTCTCTGGGAGGATGACAGAGACAGGCTGATTGCCTGAGGCCCCTGGCCCGCCCGTGCTGGGGGCTGGGCAGGGCTGGTCCCCAGGGGCCATGTCCTAGATGACCATCCCAGTCCCAGGATGCCGTGTCCTCGTGCTTGGGGCCCCTGAGTGATAAAAGGCTTCCTGGATAAGCCTCTATTTTTAACCAGATCTTAAATGACTGAGGAGTGAGCAACTCGCCCTGCCGAGGAAGCAAAGGCACCGGAGGGTGATATTTACAGTCTCCAGGTCTTCCTAAAGGTCTCGAGCATCTGAAGATGCCCTTTACAAAGTAAATGGTCTTCTTTTCCCTAGCCTGCTCCTCACCTTTAAGGATAGCTAGTTCGCCTACGTACTTGGAGACAGCACCGTTTCCCCTTGACACTCGGGCAGGATGTTTCCGTCCACATTCCTTGCTGGGCCCTCGCCCCTTCTCTCCTTCGGCTCCAGGGCTCCTAGTGAGGACCCATGAGGTGCTGAAAAACCCAGTCCGGGCCTTCCCAGAGGCCTTGGAACCAGCTTTTGTTTATAAGACCAAGGGCTGACTTGTTTTGAACCTGGTGCAGCATTTCCACGCTTGCAGGGCTCACCTGACCACATGTGGGCTGGTATTAGTCACCTACCCACGACAGGGACGCAATGCCCAGCACCCTCAGCATCTAGGACAGAGGTGGCACACGGACTCAGTCCACGGTCACGGCTTCCAAAGCAGAAACGACTGCAAGGGAGGATCCATGGGAGGACAGCTGCTCCACTGAGGCAGCCAGGAGTCAGCCAGAGACGGTCCATACCCCTCGGGTTACGGCCCCAGGGAGGCCCTCCAGCATGCCCCACCCGACAGCAGAGCACACTCAGTCGTGAACTCACCAGGCACGAACACTGATGGGCACAGCACCCCATGACTGTCAGCGCGCGCACACATACACACACACACACAGACACACAGACACACACACACACACACACACACACACACACACACACACAGATCCCAGCAGAAGCAGGACCTGCTGTTGCTGTGGCGGGCACCAGGAGAAGGAGCCTGCACTAACACAAGGGGTTTTTATCATGCAGATTTGGGGAACCACAGCCTTCCATAGGGCCAGGTTTTATTCAGACCAGTTTGAGGAGGGCATTCTGCCCACAGAAGGGGACTGCGCTGCAGAGCAGCATTGGAATGCACGCCGAGTGTGATAGCCGCTCTTGTCCACTCCCTGGCTGCTGCCCCCTTCTCATTGCCAACAGTGGCTGTGGCCAGGACAGCCAGCTGCGAGGGAGATTTATTCCTGGATGTGTTTCCAGGGCCTCCATTTGTGATCAGACTCAGAGATCGCCCAGGGACCCAGGAAGCTGCCCTGTGGGAGCCAGGGTAAGGCTGCCTTGGCCACAAGCTGCCAGGAGGGGAGGAGTGAAAGAGGCCCGAAGAGGGTACTGGCCCAGCAAGGGAGCCAACCCCAGCCCTACACTGAGGCCCAGGAAGCACTGGCCAAGGACTTCTGGCCATGCAGGGCAGTGTGGCCCAATGGGAAGATGATGGAAACTCGTCTTTCCCAGCAGCAGCAGCAGACCCAGGGAAGGGCAGGCACGGGAGGCACTGCCCTCTGGCCCTTTCCCTGATGTCTGACCCAGGATGGTAAGTAAGGGAAGGAGACAGCTCACGTAGGCAGGCCTGAGCCCTGAGGGCCTGAGCACGGCCTGTCTTGGCTCGAAGGCTCTGGCCACACTCGAGGTCCTGGGTGACAGCCCCAGCTCTGTAGAAGAAAAGCAGCCACTTTAGGCCAGCTGGGGACATTCTGTCTGAAAGCGCCAGTGCCTGTCCTGTGTCACAGCCCGCGAGATGACCCTGTCCCCACCAATGCACAGCACATCAGCATCCAAGTCCCCAGTTCTCCCCTGGAGGTGGATGGCAGAGCAGTGTCCAGCACTGTCCTCAGGACAAGAACAGGCTGCAGAGACCCAACATGGCGCAGGCTTCCCCTTGTTCAGGGACACACAGGGTCGGGCCAACAATGCAATCTGAGGAACCAGTTCTGGAGCAAAGGCTTCAGGTAGGGCGCGACTGACTCGAGGAATGGGGAATGAGTTGGTGTGCCTGCTGTCGGCACATGGGGACACATGGGGACACAGAGGGACACGGACGCATCTGCCACTGGGCATCTGCTGCACAGGATTCACAACTCAAGGCACATGATGACATCCGCCCTCAACATAGCCCTTTGCTGATCAGACCCGTGATGGGCACCTGGCCAGGGAAGCCTTCTAACAGGAAGCAGGGTCCCACCAGACACCCACCAGGAAGCAGACACCCCAGCCTCCAAGCAGACCTGAAAGAGCGGTCTGACCTTGCAGGAGTCTCCCACACGGCGTCACATGCCTTCTCTTTTCTTACAACTCCCTAGAAATGTCCTAAACGCATATGCCTACCCACATAAATTTAAATGTCAATTGACATTTAAATTTCCATCACACATCAGTTTCAAATTTAATTTTCTAACATATGTTAAACATTGACACAAAAATAAATATAAAGTCATTCTTTTAAAAATGTTCAAGAGGGGCCAGCCAGATAGCTCAGCGGATTAAAGCAGTTGCTTAGGCAGATGCAGGGGCTGGGGTTTGATGCTGTGTTGGCTCAGCCCCCAGGGCGCACTGAGACAGCGATTCAGACTGAGTATGGTGATGCACTCCTGCAATCCCAGTGTTTGGAAGGCTGAAAACAGGACGGAGCACTACGAATCCAATCTGTGTGGGGAGACCCTGTGGGTCCTGTACTAAATATATATATATATATATATATATATATATATATATATATATATATATGAAAAGAAAAGAAAAGCTTCTGTAAGGGCTGGGGATATAACTCAGCAGCATAAGCACCTGCCTGGCCAAACAAGGTCCTAAAATCAATCCCTGGCACTGCAAAACAACAAACAAACAAAGGCTTAAGAGATTCTCAGTACTATACTGATGTAATATCCATCACTACCCATATAAAAATGCATGAATATGCTCTTAATAGTAAACTTTTTTCTTTTTTTTTCCTTCTTGAAATCATATCATATATTTTCCATTCCTCCCAAAGAATATTTTATCCTAAAAACATATTTTTTAGTTGAAAATCTTTACAAAGCACTCTCTCACATTTTTCAGTAAAAATATAAATTGAAAATTTAAAGTTTTTAAACCTTCCAGTGGGGACACACTTCTATTTAAAAGTCTGCTTTGGATTGCTCGATCCCTACACGTCATCCTGTGTGTCCAGGAACAGCTGGAGACAGGCATGGGACCCTCCACTTGGGGAGGACCTCGCCCCTGATTCACACGCCTTCAATGGCCACATGCAGAAAAGCACTCTGTTGACACATGGCACCCTTCCCAGCGACTTGAAAAGACCAATGCATGTGCAGGGGCAGAAAACCCAGATGGGACATGGGACGCAATCCCCAGCCTCTGCGCAGAGGCGCAGCGGAGTCCCAGGGATGCACCCGGCAGCAGCCCTCATCTCTCCTAGCTTCCTTCCATCTTTAGTTTGAAATTTCACTCAAAGGAGATCACCTCATTCTCAACAAAACAGCCAGGAGTGTGTGTATTCCACACACACAAACACAGCAGCAGAGGCCTTTTTAAAAAAAAAACCAGGGTCATAAAATTTTAATATATGGATATGCTGTAACTTACTAAGGAATCCACTGTTTCCTTACGGTAGAAAGAAATGGTCCAAGGACTGTGGCTTGGTACGCTGCAGACGTGAGTCTCACTGTGCAGCAGCCAATTACAGTTTGACATTCTTGTACCCTGGAAAGGCCAGGCCAGCTCACTGGTTGCCCGAGGTGCATGAAGAGCCCCACCACAGAAGGTCACAGGCAACAGTTTTCAACCGAATGGGTGAATTATGGTCATCACAGTTTAGATCTAAAGTGTTCCCCAAAAGTCTTCTGTCAGGAGGCGGGGCAGGCTCTGAGTGTGACCTAGGAGGCTGCTCCTGTCCCCTGGCTGCCCTACAGTGTGGGCAGCTATCCTCCTCCTCCAGGCCCTCCCACCATGTGTGTCTGTCTGCCTTGGAGCCAGGGTCTGCGCACTGGACACCGTGGGTCAGACAGACCTCTCCTCCTGGTGCTGCAGGTCTCGGGCTCAGCGGCCAGTGACGGGGATTTCACTGGTGAAGATGACACCTTCTTAGCTGAGGAGACCAGGCGGTTCTCCATTTGCTGGCCTTTAATTAGTGGGCGGTCACTGTTGTGGGCTTACAGAAATATTCTGAGTGGGAGACATCAACCTGTTGTCAGATATGCAAGTGTGCCCAGTTTGCCCAATTTATCTTTTGAGTTTGCTTTTTTTAAAAAAATTATATAGAAGTTTTTACATTTTCATCTATTTTACTTTGTCAACATTTTCCTCTAAGATCTGAGGGGCTTCTGTCCTAATTGGGGAGGTACTTCACACTGAGGGATGTCTTTGGGCTTTTTAAATGGTTTTAAAAACTGATTGAAAGTTTGGCTTTGAGTCTCAGCCATCTGAGCATGGCTCTGCTGGAAAACAGGGCCTAAGTGCTGCAAGAAAGCACCGCGATTTCCTAAGATGCCTGTCATCGAACGGTGTAACAACCAATCGTTCTTTCCATTGGTACTCAATGTCACTGTCACCATCTACGGGACCCCATTTTCATTTGGGTCATTTAAAGGACTTTGCTCAGTTCCACTGATCTGTCCATTTCTTCTCAAATTCAAAACGTGTTTAAATGCACAGTGCATTTTAATGACAGGCAGAGCGGGTGACCCTACTTTTCTTCTTTTCAGAAGTTTCCGTACTATTCTGAAATGTTTATTTCTATCTGAATTCTCACTGGGTGTCTCAGTTACTTTTCCTCATTGCTGGGATACAATACCCAACACCCAGAATTAAGGAAGGAAAGGTCTATTTAGCTCACAGTTAGTGGAGGTTTCAGTCTGTACTCAGGTGGCTCCAAGGCAGAGAGGCATGTGGCAGATGGCGGCAGTTCATGGTGGTGGCAGAGGGCGGCATTTCATGGTGGTGGCAGAGGGCAAAGGGAGGGGCAGCGGCTGGGGCAGCAGAGAACAGAGAAAGGGGGCAAGCCTCTGCCCTTCCTTATACTGCACGCAGGCTCTACCATAGGGCAGCTGCAGCACTCACACCCCTCATCCCAGCAGCTCTCACACTCCCAATCCCAGCACCACTCACACCCCTCATCCCAGCACTGGATCATGAATTAATCACAACCTCTAGAGTAAAAATATTCTTTATATAAATTACCTACCTTCATAAGCTACCACCTACTTAGGCTCATTTTGGGTTTCTTCTGTAAATGGGATTTTATTCTTCAATAGTATTTTAAAATGGTCAGTATTTCTTAGAAAGGAAGTAAGCTATGTACTTAAACTTTGCACTCTGCCTTTTTGCCACATTTTCCTATAGTCTTTTAACATCTGGCCTCCCTGTGATCTTTAGATATATAACCCTGAAATTTCTAGGTGCCGGTACAGCCATTCCTCCCAGGCACGTGAACTTGGCAGTTCCTGCTCTGGGCTCCGCCTTGGTGAGCATACTGAGAGCAGAGCTGGGTGTCAGCGGGGGCCCTGGGTTCCCCACAGAGCTCCAGGAAGTTCCAGTTCAGGACAGGGCCTCTGACTCACTGCTAACAGTGCCCTCCAGCTCCCAGCAGGAGACACAGTGGCTACACATACCCTCTCATCTACCACGTGACAGACACAGCTTGGATGAGGTGCCAGCTTCTCCCTCTGCCCTGCCCTCTTCCCGTAAGTTCGCTTCCGGGCAGCCCCAGCCCGTGACAGGAACATGCTGCTTAGATGCAGAGGTCTCTCCCCTCTCTCAGGCTCGGCCAGAGTCCTTCTACCTGATTTCCCCTCCCAGCTCCTCAGCACAAGGAGAACATCTCGTTCGCAGAGTGATCTGGAGGCTGAGAGACTGCAGGGCAAAGAGTCTCCGACCTCAGAAGAAGGCTGCTTTCCTGCTGCTCTGCACTGGAGCTCCGAGGTCTCCTGGAGACAAGGCACTGTGGGCATCCCGGACTCCTTCCTCTCCCTGCTTGCGCTCTCCACAGGCAGAGAAGCCACCAAACGGGAGCCACAGGGTGCGTGCTTCTTGGCAGGTCTCCTTCTGTCCCCCCTCTCCCATCCTCTCCATCTCCTCCCTCCCTCTCTCCCCCTCCTGGTTGGCACAATGTGGAACTTATGGAGGAGCAGTTTCTCCTTTCACGGCAATTTCTGCTGCTCTGCCCATGTGCGGTCACTCCTCCTTGTGGTCTGCGAGACCTCACTTGGGACCCTGAACCGGAGGCAGCTACCCGGTGACTCCTGGCGCCCGCCCGTCCCTGCCGAAGCCTCATACAGGTCTCGCGCCCACGGCCTGAACGTTCCTGCGTGCTGAGTGTCATCTGCTCCCCGAGGCCAGGCTCGTGTGTTCAGCACCTGAGTTTGCTTCTGGTGCCCTAAGTGGACCTTTCATGTTTATTTGCATCAGTAATCAACACAAATGTTGAGAAAAAGGTCAACAGCAGTCCCTGGGACTTGCTTCTGCTATTTACTCAAGAAACACTGGACATTTGTTTCTCTTACCTGCTGCTTCAGGGCCTCCAAAGACTCAAACTCCAGCCTGGCCAGTTTCATCTGGACGTGGCGTGGTTTGTCAGGGATGGCGAATGCCAGTATGAACTTCAGAGCCAAGAGCGCGTGCTGAAAGAGAAGGAACAGGAGCTGATGGCACCCGAGGCTCTGGGGCCTCTTAGCCCGCTGACACACCTAGCTGCAGGCTTGGGGCGTTTTCAAGACCACGTAGCCTGTGGGTTACGTGCAGTCCATTCCACTGTGGTCCATTTATAACTAATTTTAATGAAAATTTTAATGGCAATGAGACAGTTTCACAACAGGTTAGTAAGACAGTTGCAATAACTAATACGCTGCATCCATCTTATTCTTCTGAAAATCCAGTTATCACCATCACTTGATACCAGATGCCACTCTCAATGCTTTGCAGAAAACAAAGCATATCCCAAAGTATCGTGCGACATCTCTCCCTTCCTGTGCCTTAGCCGAAAGTGCATGGCAGAGTGACACCACCCTCTATAGGGCTATACCGTGCCACGCAGCAGGGCTGGCTATGGGGGCAGCAGTGTCTCTCGAGCAGAACATGCCTGGACCCTGCATGCCCCCTGGAGCATGCTGACGCGATACCCAGTGAACACCAATTCACTTGATGACTAGAACTGCTTGTCTTCTTATCCTGCGGGCTCCATCTATAGCAGGGCAGTGCACAGCAACAGGGAGTGCCCACCTGAATGTGCAAGCCTGAACCCTAGCTAGGACGCTCCCCTTCTACACCAGTGTCACAATAGGGACGTTCCCATAACATAACAACGCGAGGTTTATCACTAAGCTAGCTGCTTGTGTTGTGACCCTGTTCTGCAGATGCACAGCCTGGACTTATGGATGCTTCTCCAGCCTGGTGCCACTTTGAGAGCTGCAGTCAGCAGCACAGACTCTGAACAATCAGCAGTAAGGGAGCAATACCATACAGGACACAGACTCTGTAAGACAGTTTTACAGTAGTCACCCAAGAAATCACATACAAAGCATGTGGGAAACCTGTCCACATGCTAAAGACCCAAGACTCCAGCTGAGGGCCTGGATCCTAACATCCTGCACGAGCCCATGACAGTGTCTCACGCAGGCCTGCTTCACAGGTCTATGCTAGGAAGGCCCAAAGGTCAGTGGCGGAAGCTAGAAAGTCTGTCCTAGAGGGATGAAGGACCTGGGCCAGCAGGCTGAGGGATTTCAGAGACAGTGAGGTCTTGAGCTCCTCCAATGATAAGGACAGCTGGGTTCTCATCAGGAAGCCAACACAACAAGCTTCTCCAGGAGGCTGAGCAGTGCACCATCCTCCCCTCTGGAGATAGGAAGCAATGCTTAAGATGAGGACCAGAGCTCTCCCAACGTGAAGCAAAGCCTTCCTCAGTGACAACAAAGGTCTTGCGCTCCTCCACTGTTGAGAATAACCGACTCCCTCAGGAAAGCCAGAGTGACAAGCAGAGCAGAGAGAGTGTTCTCCAGCAAAGTAGCTCAAGAGAACTGGCAGCCTCCAGCAGCTTCTTCCATCAGCCTCCCTGCTGGCTTCACTCCTTCTCCCCCAGCTCTGCTCCTCAGGCTGCCGGCACCCACTCTCAGGTGGCCTCCCACACACAGCACCACACTAGTTCAGTTCTGCAGGGTGTCACGAGTTGACCACCAGTTGGCATCCACCCCAGCCTCCATCTCGAGAGCATGGATCCTGCCACAGCAGCCCCCTGTCTTGCCCAGGCAGGACTTCCACTTGGGAGCCTCCTACCGTAACCTCTCAGAGCACTGGGATCCCAAGTACATGCGGCACTACGCCTCGCCAATCCAGAAGCTTACACAGGTAAGAATAAAAACCACGAAGAAAATCAATGTCACACTGAATTATTGACGGAAAAAGGATGGCCGAAAAACTTAGATGAATTCTTTACTGTGATATTTTCAAAAGAAGGGTGGGGGAGAGAATAAACAACTAGCATCACACCAGGACAAGGATAATTCCTCAGAGGAGGAGGCCAGGTGTGGTCTGCTGCTTACCAGAGGCCTGGGGCGGACCTGAGGCCAGCAGTGCAAGGGCTGGCTGGGCCCACAGGAGGAGTGGAAGCAGATAACACATGGCCTGGCCTGGGGACGCACGCCTGGAATCTCAGCACTCGGAGGCCAAGGTAGGCGGCCTGCTGGGAGTTCAGGGCACTCCGAGATACATAGTGAGTTCAAGGCCAGCCTGAACTGCGTGGTGAGACCCGGTCTGAACAAGTAAGAGGAAAAGATTCCTGGTCACACGCTATCGTATGTCACATCTCTGAACAGAATGAATAAGAACCTGGCTACAAATGACAGAGAATAAATACAAAATTAAGGAAACATTATGGGACGCCACTGTTTTACTCTATTAGAGTACTGAGACAAGAGTTTCAAGTAAGAGTCTCTCTTCAATGGATGTGGTAGATAAGGAATAAATTAGTGGACCAAGAGAAGTCGTCCGACTTTCTGGAGCCAGGGGGCTCATCAGGACAGGGTGCTGGCTCCATCCTCTTCCCTAGGGAACTGGAACCTCTTCCTCTTCCTCAGTCTTGGCATGAGTTAGTGTAAAGAACAAACCAAGCAAAGCAACCTGGGAGGACAGAGCTGTTCCCTTGCATGTCACACCCCTCTAGGGACTGGCCTGGATGCCACAGACCTTGGGCTAGCTCCAGGTGAGAAAATCTGGTACTGGCGTGGCAATATTAATCCAAACAGAAGGCCACATGACAGGCTTAGATTCACACAGCAATGTTCCTTTATGAGTAATTCTCTATACTTTTTATTTTCTTTAAAATATGACATCTTTACAATGGTTTTCCTTAGGCCGGTGGAGGCACTAGAGGCAGTGTCTGTCGCATTAGACTCCAGTGGTCATGCTGTCATGTTTACACAGCAGGGAGGAGTGTGCAGAAGAGAATGCAGGGCTCCCCACAGAACAAGTGAGTTACACAGACTCCATGGGTCCCCAACCTGCCCGATCACAACATGTGCGCAGCACAGACCACAGCAGCTCCTGGTCTCTGGCCTGCATTTCAAGGGCACAGGAAGCCCTGACCTTAACTCTGACCCCAACCCTAAGCCCTGACCCTAGTACCACAGTCCAACCTTAACCTTAACACTCTAACTGTACAACCCCAACCCTATCTAAACAATTACTCTGAAGATAACAAGGTGCAATAGAACAACCATTGTTGATTTCCTGTCACGTTGTTTTGAATTTCTACATCGTTCAAAATTTTTAAATTCTCATTAAAATTAAAAAAGCTGATGTGATAAAGAAGGAAAAAAAAATAAAAATAAAAAAAATTTTAAAATTAGGAAAGACCTATAAAATGATAATACAAATAAATCAAATGTTTTGTATAGATTTAAAAAAAAAATCCCGACCCTAATCCTGTAACCCTAACGCTAACTCACCTCACTGGTCAGACTCACTTTTTGTCCTGGAAATTGCCCCAATCCTAGGTGGAGTTTCTTGGACAATTACACATATTTTCTTTAGGAGACATCACTTTAAAAAGTGAAAGGAGAGGATTAACCAGCCCCAGGCACTGGGAATTATGGCCAACTTCTTACATCCACCACCACCCAGGCTTGGCAAG
>PVKN010000229.1:75355-93538 GCA_004027915.1 Capromys pilorides | reverse complement strand
CACAAATCCTCCTACCTCAATATCCCAAGTGCTGGGATTACAAGAGTGCACCATCACTCCCAGCTAATTTTAAAAAAAAAAAGGTCATTAGCATTGTATTCTACAAAATATTATTGTATAACCAAATAACTACTTTGATTAAACAGCTATATAGTTTTTATTAATTTTTTAAAAATCTGTGAAGACAGTGACCTTGTCTTGAAAATACGATAGTCCTTCAGTGTAATGTCTTAGACTGAAGACATTGCCTTTAATCTCTATTGGGAAGGAAGTTCCTAGCCTTTCCAAATTCCCTTATCATGTGTTTCCTTTTTTGTTTACATAGGGAACAATGTTTATAGCTGTGTGTACGGTAGAGGCCTGCATAGTTTCAAACAATTTTTTAATGCTCTAGCAATGTCTGTAAATCATTTTCAGGACTCTGCAGCTGTAGATTCTCACTGTGAATCCCTTGCTCGCTCATGCATAAGTGTATTTGAATACCAAATATGCAGGTTTAGTATTTTGCCTGTTAGTGATTGTTCCACACGTGTCATGTTTTGGTTGAGATGTGAAGCGATGGACAAGTACTGTGGACGTGAACGTGGAAGTCATTTTGACCATTGTTATTGGCCACAAGTTCTCACTATTGCTGTTTTATCATACCCTATTGATTTATTTGCATTGACGCTTGGGTATGACGATTGTGAGTCTCTCCGACAGGGAGTCACAGCATTTAAATTGACCAACCTAACATCACAACTACTTTGAGGTAGTGAAATAAATGTAAATGAAAAGCTTTAATTAAAGTGGTGAGATTTCGTATAACTTAGCATCCATAGTTCAGTAAATTTTGACTGTCCTGCAAGGGCTTGCATTATAATTATTTGCCACTTGAATGTGTCATGTTTTAACAGTGCTAGTAAAAAAATATGGGTTTACAATATTTTTAAAAACAATTTGGAAAGGGTACCTTTACCACAGCATCAACAGGTAACATGTCAATAAAGTATGGTCACCACCTGGGGCAGCACACACACTGGAGCATGAATAAATCTCAGAAATATAGGAGTGTTTGAGTAGAAAAGGAAAAGTTAAGCACACTCAGTGACATATCATTCAGCAGTACAAACACAGGCCCCGAAGCCAAGTGTGACACTGGCCAGAAGTATAGCAGGAAAATCAAGTCAACAGTAACCAGGCGCTTAGGAGCAGAAAGGAAATTTTATTTAATGCCTGCAGCAGGCCCCAGAGGAGTGATCTCCAGAATCTGAGGCTCTGATTACAGAGTCTGTCTTCTTTCTAAGGTGCATTACCAGCAAAGCTACCTAGCTGAGCTGAAGGCCGTGGCCCAGGGGCATCTTGTGGTGAGCATAGTCATACGCTGCAAAGTGGTTTTTAGCACATCCACTGATCCCTCTCGCTCTGCAAAATGTTTTAGACCACCAACAACCACCCTACTTTAAAAACAAAATGGAAAAGAAACAAACTCGGAACCCTCCTAAGCCTAAGAGGAGGCTTCCGGTCCCACCTTTGGTGTTTGCTCCCAGAATCCTTCAGTTTTCCTGCTTTCGTCCCTAGCTCACCCAGCTCTAGCATCAGACAACCAGCTCCGCCCCACCCCTGTGAGCACAGCCAAACAGAGCCGAAGGAGGATCCTGCCCTTCAGGGGCCACAGACCACACTGGCCACGTGTGGAGCCTTAGAGACCACACTGTACCTGCCTGAGTGTTGCACTGGGGCTCCCACCTGCTCTGCACCCCTGGCCTTTACCCTGAGCCCTGGGGGGCTGCGCAGGAGCTGGGGTTTCCTGGTCTCTACACTCACATGGCTATGCAGGATGCACACACAGCATCCTTTCCACACCTCAGCAGGCTCTCAGTGTCTCAGTGGCACTCCCTCAGCACCATCAGAGACTGAGCAGCCCCAGCCCAGCGATACCAGACATCCAGTGCCTCCCCAGCCTGCCCGGCACCAACCCCACAGGTGCCCAAGGGCCCAGCCCCACAAGGGTCTCTACCTCCCACCAGCCCCTAGGCCGCTTGCATAAAATCATAATGTCGTCCTGTCCCCTGTATGGCTGACCCTACACATGGCCTTTGTCAAATGGGCAACGACACTAGAAAAGACCACAGGAAGCTTCAGCTGTGCCTAAGCGGGGACCACACGGCCCTGCACAGACGCAGGCATTTCTTGGCTGACAGAAGCTCCACAGCTTTATCCCTCCAGTCACAGCCAAGTCCTCAGGCGGCACAATCTTCTGCTCAGCCTCCTGAGCCCAGTCAAGGTGCGCACACCTGAGAGGATGGGCGTTCTGTGTTCAGCATTTCTCACTGGTTGGCTCAGGTTCTGGCAATTGCGGCCCGGGCCCTCCCCATGGCCAGGAAAAGCAAGTCAGAAAAGCACGAGGGCAGACCGGCCCAGAGCCCCCTCTAGGACCTGTTGCTTCCAGGAGCCCGAGGGCTACCCACCCACCTCCATTATTTTGGAAAAAATGAGGCTTAAGAGTATGAGGTCCAAGTACCTTTGTCAAATAACTGGGCCGGTGCCACAGAATTGAGAGAGCTGGGGCATCACTTGGAAGTGTGAAGGGACGCATTTGAAATGCCATCCTCCTCAGAGCTCCTGCTGCCCTGGTCTCCTCTGCGTCAGCACCTCCAGAACCTCTGTGGGGAGCTCAAAGGCCAAGGCGTGGACTGTCAGCTTCCTGGTCCCTGCAGCAAGAGCGAATCCACCTTCCATCTGAGAGCCACTCTGAAGGAGCGAAAGAGACTGCGTTTTCTTTTTTTTTTGTTTTGTTTTTTTGTTTTTTTGTTTTGTCTTCTTGAGACAGGGTCTCACTATGCAGTTCAGACTGGCCTTGAACTCACTTTTATATCCCAGACTGGTCTCGAACTTGCACCGATCCTCCTGCCTCGGCCTTGCAAGTGCACCACCACGCCCAGCCTGCATTTTCTTTTTAACTCCATTTTAGAAGTTACTTAAACTGTAGGTGAATTCATTACTCACCCCTTTTCCTCTTAGTTAACCATAAAACCCACGAAGGAGAACAAATCACTAACCCAAAGAATAGCTAAGACAAATCACAGGTAAGCTAAAATTTAACCGTACTAACAAATCCCTGGGAAATGTAAACTTTGTGACATTTTGGTAAAATTCTAAAACAAGGTAATGTGGTTACCATGGTTACTTGTAAAGGTATAAAAAAAATCCAGTGCAAAGTTCTCTGGTTGTCAACATTCCTTGCCAACAATAAAAGCCGCGCTTTTCCCCCGTCTTGGTCTCCTGTGAGTGTCCATCTTGCTGAATTTCACTGTAACATCTCCTCTCATCCAGACATCTCTGCTGTTAGAACCCAGCCAAGTTCCTGGTTTGTCTGTTCATCTACTGAGAGCACAACTTTCTCCAGGTTGCTTCCCACTCCCTCAAGGAACCCTTCCCAGCTGCTTCAGGGGTTGAGTCCCAGCCATGCGAGCTGCGGCATTCCTGCATAAGGCGGGCGCGTGCTGGACAAGAGAGGCTCAAGCACCTGAGTCTTACGCTGATCTGCCCCAGAGCTGAGACTCGAGAGCCTGCTCTGCAGCTGCCGCTTCCTGCCACCTCTCTATGCATCTTCTGTTAGGCCGCTACTCTGCTGCCCGTGGATCACATCCCTGGGATGCCTGACCGTAAGGCAAACCTCCATGGCCCAAGTGCAGATTTCTCACTGATATCAAAAGGAAACGGCACATCCATCCGCTAGCCTGGTTGAACTCACAGGGCAGAAGCACCCAATAAATATAGTAGCATCCAACTTCACTTGCAGCTAACCAGCAAGAATTGACAGTATCTTGTTGTATTAGTAGAACACCTGAAAGTCTTGTAGAATAAAAATTAGCCTACTTATGCTCCCCACCATATTTTGAAAGATTAATTTATTCTGATACGTAGAAGTGGACCAGCCCTGATTCACAGGCACTGTGAAGGACCAGAAAACGGAAAGAAAAGCCCTGATGGCCCTAGACGGCCCCGTGCCCACTTGCTCGTTGAAACCACTGTCTGTCCTCAAAATCACTTCTCTTGAAGATGTTAACAAGGCTTTGTTCATCTGCTTCAAACCCATCATGGAGAAGTGTGAGCTGTGAAGAGGGCGTGAAGAGGAGAGGCAGCCGGAGCCATGCAGAGGAGCTGCCCTCAGCTGAGGCCGGTGTTGAATCACTGACGAATCCAGGCAAGAGCAGAGGCACTGACTGGAAGCCGCAGGTGGGCCAAGAGCAGCCAGAGGATTCCAGCATGGGAATGTGGAGGCCAGAGATGCTGTCCAGACGGCGCTGGTGCTGAGGGACCCCCAGGCCAGGAGGTGAAGACGCTGGATCCCGGACAGCCCACCCGGATGCTGCAGCCTGGGAGAGTTCAAGCTGGAGATGGATGACAGGGGCCTGGCCTGGCAGAGGCAGGGAGGGTGTAAAGAGCACACAGGCAGCATCCTGCACCCACCAGGCATGGGGTGGACCCCACCCACGCCAAGAGATGACACTAGTAGACACAGGGCTGGCGGAGGTGTCTTGGGTGGGACAACCTCCGGGCATGCAGCTTTGTCCTGAGAAAAAAAGAACCTGGAGACATGAGCCCTCAAGAAAAAGGGACCAGCAGCGTAGCACCCCAGGCTGGACACAGCCTGGGAAACTGAGCAGTCTCAGAAGATTCCCCCCCCACACACACACACACACACACATGGGACAGACTCTCCCATCCCAAGCTTTGTGGAGCCAAGCAAATAACACCGCAGGCAGTCGTGGCCCTGGCCCAGCTGAGGCCTGGACAGGTGTGGCCACTCCTTTCCTCATCTCAGCCAGCATGAGGAGGGAAGGGGTTCCGAAGGTGCCAGGAGAGTGAGGGGCTGCAATTAGGGCCAGGGTCGTCTGCAACATGCCAGAAGCAGCCAGGATCTGCCTCAGGTTCTAGTATGGCCTACCAGCTGCCACCAGCGCCTGCCACTCTAGACTGTGTGACTCCTTACCCTCCAGAGCCTTCCTCCCATGACCTCAGTCCGCACCCTAGAAGTAGCCCGGGCTCAGCACTCTGGGGCCGAGGGCTGGCAGTCATCTAAATGGTGGGGTTCCCAGCTTTTCCACTCACGTGCGGGAACCTATCAGGATGTTCACCACACAGGTGAGGCTGGCACATTGCCATGCATCAGGAAGTGCACTCTGCCCCACCCTCCAGAGTACCCAGAGTACCCACAAGATGTTCCCAAGTCCAGGCCTGGCAACCACCATTCTGCTCAACTCTAAGGTGGTGACATGCAAGCCTGAAGGCCATGCACCATCACAAGTTGTATGCAGTCAACACTGTGGATGGTGATGCACTCATACATGTTCCATGGGGCACCCTGACCATGACAGGCACAGCCGGCCATGGTGCTGTCCTCCTGCAGGTGACTGCGTTGCCCACACAACAGACAACGCACCGCAGGAATTTGTGAAAATTGTGCCTCCTATATTCTTGCTCTCCTCATCTTGCTCAGTAGGGATCCTGGCTGGCCAGCTATGTGGCCACCTCACCCACTGCACAGGACACCTGGGAGCTGTCAGAGCAGAGGCCTCTGTCCTCAGCGGGGCTGCAGCTCTGTGGCCGCTCACTCTGTGAAACACTGTCTTAGGATGTGAGCACTCCGAATTCTCTTGAAAATTCTGAGTCTCTCTTCCCTGGACCTCACTGACACTTGTCCCTCGAAGCCAGAGCTTCACAGCCTTTGTCTGTTCTGTGTCACAGAACTTCCAAGAAACTAGAGTGACTAGAAGGGACTTTCAGGAGGACTTCAGGGGTACCCCATTCCAGCCACTAGAAATGCTCAAAACCAGACAGGGCCCCCAACCAAGGTCACTTTCACACAGTTGGTGACATCAAGAGAGTAGAGGCACAGAAGCCGATTAAGGGCAGCCAGGCACTCCAGCAGCCAGCACCATCCAGGCTTGAGGGCAACACATCCTGTGCATCTCAGGGTGGTGGGACCCGGGGCATGTGTGTCACCATATCTGTTAGCTTTATTACTACCTGTCTTAGTTACTTTTACTGGGATATGATTGGCTCCTCCCTAGAGTGGGATCAAGGGCCCATCCTGGGGTATGACAAATACCCGACACTCAAAATGAAGGAAGGAAAGGTTTATTTAGCTCACAGTTGCTGGAGGTTTCAGTCCATATTCGGCTGGCCCAAGGCTGAGTGGAACAGGGCAGAGGGCATCCAGCTCATAGCGGCAGAACAACCCACCGGAGCAGAGAGTAACAGCTCTTTAAAAAGTCTCTTTTTGCTCAGTCACTCTGACGTGGACCCATCGTGCCCTAGGGTGGAACCAATCATACCCCAGGGTGAGCCCTTGATCCCACTCTAGGGAGGAGCCAATCATATCCCAGGCAGGCCCAGGTCATGCTCCAGGGAGGAACCAATTGTAACACATAATCCTAGTGGATCATGACTCATGTCTCAAACTCTAGAAGTCCCTGCCCCATGATTGCATGAGGCTTTGGGGGAACAACTAGACATAAACCATAACACTACCCAAGATCACCCCCTAAGGGAGGAGATTCCCATGAGAGAATGCCTGAGGTGTGTCCCTCTGAGGTTGCACGGGACCTGGGGAGATCATGCCGGGCTGCGTTCCTGAGAAGAGGCTGCCCAGTGTTGCTCTGCTGAGCCAGGATTTTACAGAGGGAGAGAAATCTTGGTCTTGCACTGGGGCGGAAACCTGGACACGGGGTTCCTCCTCTCATGGGGTGCGTACCACAGGTAGTAAACTTGTAGGAGTGGAAAAGCGTTCAATTTGTCTTGCATGACGAAAAGTTGCTGTGAGTCTCATGAGTTAGAATAAAAGAAAAATCATGATATGAAAATGACTCCAATACCCCTGGCACAGTCACCTAAGACTACTCAACGGGCTGCGACGCTAGCATCTGATCAGTGGTGTCATCATCTGGTTAGTATAAGTGATACAATTCCTAGTCCTTCCCACCCAATAGAAAGATGAAATAGATTATTTTCTGTAAGTAGTATTGTTGTGTGTTATGGTTTATGTCTAGCTGTCGCCCCCAAAGCCGCATGCAATCATGGGGCGGTGACTTCTAGAGTTTGAGACTTGACTCATGATCCACTGGGATTATGTGTTTTAGTACTGATGGGATTATGGGTCTGAGTACTGCTGGGACTATGGGTGTGGTCTAGGGTGGATATCCTAAGGCAGAGAGCCTGAATGTAACATAAAGAGAGATAGAGAGACAGACTCTCTCTGTTGCTCTCTGCTGCCCTGGTTGTTCCGTTGCCTCTGACACCATATCGTTGCTGTTCTGCCACCACAAACTGGATGCCCTCTGCCATGTGCCTCTCTGCCTTGGGCCAGCCGAATATGGACTGAAACCTCCAGTAACTGTGAGCTAAATAAACCTTTCCTTCCTTCATTTGGGGTGTCAGGTATTTGTCCCAGCAACGAGTAAAAAGTAACTAAGACATTGTGGTAATGAGAAAAAGCGGTAGATATCTGACAAACATGTCACTGTGTGGGTCAGAATGTGTATAACACAAGAAAAAGTGTCCACGCCTGGAGGCCAGTCTTGGAGCAGAGCAAAAGTGGCTTGCGGCTTGGAGGGGAAGGCAGGCCAAGACACGAACCTGGTGTTTCAGGAAAAGAGAAGGCCCGCGAGGGTGACAGCACTTAGGACAGGGGCCTCGGAGGCAGCAGAGGCAGGTGTGCCACACGGCAGGAGGCCGGGCCGGCACTTCTTCCTAATACAAAGGCGAACACTGTGACCCAGGGGAACAGAGTGACAGGCTACAGGCCACTTCACAAGATTGCCGAAGCCACTTCCTGCTGGAGGCAGGAAGTCGTGCAGATGTGGCCCCTGCAGATGGCCAAGGGCAGCACATCTGAGAAGGCCTGTGTGGCTCCCAGGTGGAGGTGCCAGCTGCCGTGCCCTGACGCAGAGCAGTCTGGCCACACACGGTCTCCAGGCTGAGCTAGAACTAGAGAAGCCACAAGCTGCACTGGGGAGTCTCGATTCACTCTGCTCATGGAGGACAAGGAGGTGGCCTCTGGATGGCCGCTAGGGCTTTGATGACCAGATAGTGGCTCTCATGACAGTCCCATGTGTGGCAGGTCTAGGCGTCCACAGGAGGCAGGCCTTCTTAACAGACCACGGAAAAACGTGGGAGAAGAGCCACTACAGAAAGGGAAAGGATTACTCGAGCTCGGGGCTTCCAGGGTTTCAGGCCATAGCAGGCTGGCTCCCTGGGTCCCAGGCCTGTGCTCCTGCAGCACACTTGTGGAAGGGCCTGGCGGAAACTAGCCACCACCTCAGAGGACAGAGGAGAGAGCCCGCCTGCTCCAGGGGCCTCCTCCTCCTTGGGTCTTTGTTCTGCTGGACACCCCCCCCCCATGCTGCAACCCCCATTCAAGGCCTATTTCCCCACAGCCCCTCACAAGCATCTCTGGAAACCGGCTCAGCAACACACCCAGGCCCTGCACTAGTAATTTCTAGGCCTCTCTGTCCAGTTAAGTTTCCAGTCAAATCGAACCATCACACGGACCCTGCCAATGGCAACCTTCATATTCCAATCAAGCCGGCATAGGCCCTACTTTCTGATAGAAAACAGCATCTTGGTGCTTGGTGATCCAAGCTGCACACAGAAGCAGTGGGTTTGTCTCCATCTTGGGCTGTACTTCAGAACTGATAGAGGGCAGTCTGCCTCTGCTGTCTCCCCAAAACCCATCAGACTGAAATAAGCCTAAAAAGAAAAAGAAAAAAAAAAGCTGACACACAGATGGCTCTGTCCTGGTGGAGAAGCCTATATTGAACTGAGAAACATGTCCAGCCCCGACTCGGAACAGAGTGGCTGTGAGATGCACACTTAGAGGCAAAATTGTGGGGCTGCACTGCTTTTTAGAAAATCAGACATGAAGTGCGTAGAGTGAGGACGCAGCCTCTCCCAGGCCCCTCTCAGGAGAGGATCCCCTCTTGGGTTGCCGGTCAGCATGGCGAGCGAGGAGCTGGCTGAAGGGGAGGAGCTGAAATGCCATCACGGAGCCGTAGACAAGGGCCACCCACTGAAAGCTGACCCAGCTCACTGACCCCCCACTCAGGTATCAGAATTGCCACAGAGAACCCCCAAACTTAGACTCTTTGGGGAGAAATAGAAGAAACTTGACCAGGGAACCAAAGGTTCTCCGAGGGATTGTCACCTCCCCCGCCACACCCTCCAGCCCCATCAGCCCACAAGGAAAAAAGAGCTGCAGCCCTGTGGAAAGAGGCTTGTAAGCTTTTTAAGTTTGGTACAATTTGAGAACAAGGATCCAAACTGAAAGATACTAAAACAAGCACAAACTTTCAAAATACTCTTAGTACAGTATCACCACAAGGGCAGTAAGATGAGGACTGAATATGTGTTTTTGTCACTTTGCTGTGCCCAGGACACAACCCCAGGCCCTTCAGAGGTCTTCAGAGCTTCGACCTACAGTTGGCTGGCTCCAGGCAGAAGAGCAGGGAGGAGGGTTTGCCGGAAGACGGCTGCTCACCTCCCAGTGGCCAGGAAGCAGACACCAAGGAAGGAGCCAGAGGGGACCCCCTTCTCGCCGCACCCCAGGAACAGCCCTCAACACGTCTCACCTTCTGACAGCAGGTCAGGTACTGTGCCGGTCACCCAAGCCCCTCACCAATATGAGGCTTTGGGGGATGCTCAGATCTAACTATAACAGTACAACGGCAGACTTTCATGCAAATGAAACCACAAGTCACCAGGCCACACTCACTGGGATGGTGGCAGCCAAAAGCCAAGCCACACCACGTTCTCGTGAGGGTGTGGGGCTCTCACACATTATAGGGGCCAGTATGAACCAACAGTTCCCAAGAAAAAGGGAAATACAAAGCCACAGGAAAGTTGGGGGGCTTTTGGGTTAGCTCAGTGGTTTAATCGCCTGTGTGGGAAATCCCAGTCAGGCACAGGGGAGGGCGGTTTGATACCCACACCCACCCTTGAGGCAGCCTGAGCCAGCAAAAAAAAAAAAAAAAAAACCTTCTCTACTTTTGGGGAACCACCCACTCAGGATCCCCCTCCTGTCCCTCTCTTGGACAGGAGCTTTCCTTCACCTAATAAATATAGTCTCCTAGAAAGAAAGAAAGAAAGAAAGAAAGAAAGAAAGAAAGAAAGAAAGAAAGAAAGAAAGAAAGAAAGAAAGAAAGTCTCACACAAACATCCACAAAAGCCCAAGAGGAAGATGACCAAGTGCCCACTGGCTGATGAGTGGATGGACCGAGGGGGGCTTCCCCGCCGTGGGGTCTCATTCCTCTGTAAGGGGGAACAAAAAGCTGATGCGGTCCCCAACGGGATGAACCTCGAAGGCATGATGCTGCACAAAAGGGACTGACTCCCTCACGTACGCGTGACAGATCAGACAGACAAACCACAGACAGGAATCCGTGACCTCAGGGGCCAGGGAAGGCAGGTCAGGGTAAGAAAGACAGATCCCGTACACCTCGGAAGGGTGGCGTGTGGCACGCAACCTGCGTCCTGATAAGTGTGTGCACATGTATAGGGTATGTTATTTTAAGAAAGCAAAGAGAATTGGGGATATAAAGTTGAGAAAAACCAATCACCCCAAAGTAAAGTGAAGCAAAGACAACGGGAATGCTAAGAGAAAACCAAGGAAACTATGGTAAGACGACAAAGTTCAGTACGCATCCTTGGACACAGGGCTGCTCGGCACTTTCCCTGCCTGACAGAGGTGCGGGTACTCAGGTAAAGGCCGGGCCACCACAGCTAGAACAGACATGAGCCACACGCAAGAGTCCAGGCATCAGTGAGAAAAAGATGCGTGCTAATAGTGTTTAGGCAAGATGTCATGTCTGCATCTTGTCCTCTGGATAACTACTACGAAGACAATGATATGCAATGCGTTAATTATTATACCTGTCTTACGAAGTTGTTTTGAAACTGTCTCACTGCTCTTTCTTTCTCATTAAAATTAATGAAATAAAAAAAAAAAAAAAAAAAAGAGTCCAGGCAAACAACGGTAGCAGCAGCAGGCGAATGGCGGACACAGGTTCTGTGCACATAGGAGCCTGCAGGTGGAGACCTGTCACTCTGTACAGCAAACTCGAGATAATAAAACAGAACAAATTTGAAAAGGAGTTCCAAGAAAGTGGTCAATGTGACATGAGGCACCGCAAGTTCATGCAGAAAATAGTGGGAAAAGCACCCAAAACGGAAAGTCACCCACAATCCCATCACTGAGCCCCAACTCAGTTTGCACTTAGAATCCAATTTTTCTACAACTGTCTCCACATTGCTATTTTCTTCCCAACTGAGCTTTGAGTTTCTGTTTTCATGCATCAATATTTACCATGCATTATTTTCAGCATTCTATTCATTACCGAAATGTCACATACATTAGCTCATAGTACAATATTTTTAAATATTTTTTTTTACAAAAGCTTTCAAATGTAAGCACATGCATCCAGCTCAGGGTGAGTCAGCCCATGATGTCTGACATGCAGTAGTGTGAGGTACGAGAAGCTGCACTTCAGACTTTGCATCTGCAGCTCTTCCTGGGCTGCCGGGCCTTGTCCACCCTGTCCACCTCTGCTATCAGCACCTCGAGCCCATCCTGGGAAGCACCACCTCCACAGTGTGCAGCACAGCCGAGCTGTGTGTCCGCACCCAGACCCATTTAACACTTCCATCTAGTGGGCCAGGGAGATGGCTCAGCGGCATCAGCACCTGCCTGGCATCAGCAAGGTCCTGAGTTGGATCCTGGTCCTGAAAAAGAAAAAAAAAATCTATCTCAGGATGGAACACTGGTAGAATCATCCACATCTTTGCTTATAGAGCAATTCCTTTCTACTCAGGAGCTATATTCCAGTGCATGACTAGATGCCCTGTGGCCTTTCCACAACCTGATGACTGGATTTGAGTGAATACATTTACTGTGTTTTCTACTACAGATCTGTGAACATCTATTCAAATGTATTTAGAATAAACAGCTAGGGTGAAATTGTCTTGTTAACACATGAGCTAACGTTTAAATTTATACCCAGCCATGGAGGTGCACACCTGTAATCTCAGCACTCAGGAGGCCGATGCAGAAGAGTCGATATGAGTTTGAGGCCAGCCTGAGCTACATAACTCAGTTCAAGGCCAGCCCCGAACTACCTGGCAAGATCCTGTCTAAACAAATAAATATTTATTAAATAAAACTGCAAACAACTTCCCAAATGGTTGTACCTTTGTGCTTTTCCACAAAAAAAGAGGCTTCCCCTCTCTCTATATCCACACCAATACTTTGCTGTTGTCTTTTTTACTTCAGTCATTTTAGTGGGTGTGGTTTTAATTTGCATGTTGTTGATAACGAAGAAGTTTGATCATTTTTTCATTTGTTTACTGGTAGATCTCATATCTTGTGGATTACCTGTTCAAGCATTTTGCATAGTTTTTGTTTCTCATTTTTGTTTTTGAGACAGGGTTTCCCTCTGTTCTTTAGTCTATACTTGAGCTCACTACGTAATCCAGGCTGGCTTTTAACTCAAAGAAATCCTTCTTTTTTTTTTTTCATTTTTAAAAAAACTTTATTTCCTGGAAATACAACAAAATTTCAAAATTTCATGATAAAATAAGAGAATAACAATAGTTACATTGTATATTATCTTTTAATTTTTATTATTTATTGATTTAGTACAAGACCTCACTATGCAGCTCAGGCTCATAGTGATCCTCCTGTGTCAGCCTCCCCAGCACCAGGATTACAGGCGTGCGCCACCATGCCCAGTTTTGGTGTCAAAGAAATCCTCCTACCCTGACCTCCCAAGAACTGAGATTACAGGCATGCACCACCCCGCTCAGCATGCACAGCTTTGAGCTGTCTTATTGTCATTGGTTTGTGGGTGTTCTTGACTCTGCCCATGTAAACTGTCAACTGTGTCCACCTAAAGTTGTTCATAATGTTTCCCTTATTATAACCTCCATGCAGGCTGTCATACTGGTCTCTCTTTTAGACTCATTTTGGCAATCTGTGTTTTCTTTGTTTCTTTTTAGGGATTTATTAAGAATTTCAAAGGAGAAAGATCTTGTTTTCCTCCTTTTATTTTCTTAATTTGTTTCAATTTCTTTGAAATTTCTGCTCCTCTTTCTCTTTTTCTCCCTCTGCTTCCTTCAGGTTTAATTTCTCGTCCTCTTCCAGACCCGCACGGTTGAAGCTAATATCGGTGATTTTAAGCCCTCCCTCCTCTCCCATGCGAGCGATGATCGCTGCAAATTGTCCCAGTTCCCGGCTCACTCCGGGTTCTCAGAACCCAACCCCCACAAGCTAAGGAGGACAGGCTGGCGTCCCCAGCGGGCGGGCTTCCAGGCAGGGCAGCGCGGTGCGCGGCTCAGCCGAGGACCGACAGCCGGCGGCGGGGCAGGCAAGACCCGGCAGGAGGAGGGCTACATGTACCCTCTCCACCCGCGGGGCGGGGTGCTCGCGGCGCGCGGCGAGGCGCGGCGTTTACGGCAGGGGGCGCGCACGGTACTTACGAAAGGGGGCGCGGTCTTCCCGCGCAGCCCACGCGGGTCCACCCCACCCCTCGCGCGCCCCCCGCGCCTCCAGCACCACCCCTAAGTCTCTGCAGGCCCTGAAGGCGAGGGCCCCGCTGCGCCCGCCGCGCCCGGACCGCGACATGGGGCTGTGTCCCAGTCTTCGGCCGCCGCTCTGCGGAGACCCCGCGGACGCCGCCTGCGGGGAATCGGAGCTACTGGCAGAGGGCGCGCGGACCCCGGTCCCCGCCCGGACCAAGGGCCCTCGGGACACCTGGCGCGCAGCGGACGCGAAAGAGGACAGGCGCCTGGGTCCAGCGGAGCGCGCGGCGGCTGAGGAGGCGCGCAGGGTCAGTCGGGGCATCGACCGGCTGCTGCGGGAACAGGAGCGTGACCGGCGACACACGCACCGCCTGCTGCTGCTCGGTGGGTGCGGGGACGGGGTGAGGACGAGGGAAAGGGTCAGGGGTGCGGCCCAAGGGACCGCGGGGACAGGTGCGAGGACAGTGGGGAAGAGTGGGGACAGGGGCGGGGCGGGGACCGTGGGGACAGGGGCGGGGACGGGCTCGAGCGTGCGACACGGGCTCCGTGGCGCGGCAGGACTCTCCCGGCTGTGCCCTCGCGGTGGCTCCGGGAGCCCCTCTGGAAGTCTCCTCCCGGGTCCTCAGGTCCTGGAGCTAGGACCAGAGTGAGATGCAAGGGCGGAGGAGAAGGTGTTGCGCTGCGCCCCCTGCCGGCCCCGCTGTGGCGCGCCTGGCGGAGGAAGGTGGCACCGCCTGGGCTTTTCGCGGCGGCTCCGGGGCCTTCTCCTTGGCAAGTGGGCTTGCTCTGGCCAGTAATCGAGAGACAGCTTCGCTCTCGAAACGGAGAAACCATGAATCCGCTGCCGCCTTCGCCATTTAAGGCCCAGTGGGGAGAGAGGCGTGGGCTTTGGGCTTGCACGCCGCGGAGCCGTGAAACGGACGGTGCTCCCGGGGCGTGGAGACCTGAGACCCCAGAGGGCGCCACCCTCTCCACTCCGAGCTCACTCCATGCGGCCCTGTGCTACAGCTCCACTTACGAGCGAGCGCAGCGCAGCGCAGAGGCAGGCAGTGACCGCCTGAAACAGTGGGCACGGGCCCACGGTCCTCTCCTCGCCTTCCCTACCGCGTGCACTGCGGTAGCTCCTCACTTCCCCGCCGTGATGACCGAGGGAGGGAGGGACAGAGAGCCCCGGCACTGGGGTGCACTGTTGGTTCTCTGCAAGGTCCTGATGGCAGGCAAGCAGCATATTGTCACAGTTCGCCCTAGCTGCACCCGAGACCCTCGCAAGCCAGGAAATGCCTGTTTTTGAGTGGAGGGCGGTGAGGCCTGGACCCAGGAGGCAGTGACCAAGGCTGCCCCAGGCTGCTCTGCTGGCCACCGGCACGCCTCGGAGGGCCTGCACAGACGCTCATAGAGTGTCTCTACTTTGAGTGTTTTTTGAAGGCCGTTTTTATAGCTCACCCCAGAGCCTGTGCATGTTGGATATCAACTTCTGTCCCAGAAGACATCAAGTCAGGTGATCACATAACTGTGTCCTCCACCGAGGGACCTCAGCACTGTGACGCATGCTGACAGACTTTGAGGGGGGCTTGGAGTTGCATACGGAAGCCACTTCCTTGGCTCTGCCAGAATTTGAAGTGGACTGATTTCAGGGCAGGTTAGCCGTGGAGCTAACCCCTCCAGGGCTGCTGCCCCGTGTCTAGCCCCGACTCATGCCTTCCACGTGGGACACAGCTCCACTCAAAGGGGGAGAGGTCCATCTGGCTCATGGTGCTGGGGATTCTGTCCAGGCTCGGCCACTCTAAACAGGGTCACTGTGGCAGAAAGACATGGACGAACAAAGCTGTTAAGTCCTTGTTGGCCAGGACACAAAACGGGGCAACAATGCCAAAGAGGAAGGGGCCATAGGGCCAGGTGCAGCCCCAAGGGACCCCTCCATGACCCGCTAGGCACCCCAGGGTGCCCCAGCAACCCCCAGATGGCTGTCAGCCCAGTCAACTTGACACGGTCAAGCTTAACTGTCACACTGATCCCCCATCTATTTTTTGCTGTGTTTATGGGGATTGATTTGGTTTTTATTTTAACTATGTTTTATTAGGGCTTATTAATTTTATAAAATACAGGGTTTATTGTGTGTATTTTGGTCATACCCATCACCCACCTTATACCCCCTTCCTACAGCCCCTTCCCTTGTCTAATAATAGTCTGCCTCCTGCTTTCTTGTCATCGTTTCAGACTCCACAGCTTAGGGGGAACACGTGATAGTTTTCTTTCTGAGTCTGCACTTCAGTTAGCATATGATGTTAGCCAGAGTGATTCCCATACACATGCCCGGCACAGCGCTGAGCCCTGGCCAACATCAGGGATGATCTCTGCTGGACGTGGGTGGGCCGGTGTGCTAGACAGACAGTGATGGCCACGCCTGTACTCTAGTTGTAAGCCAAATGCTGCAAAAGTCACCACGTGTTCAGAAGGCTCCAAGACTGCCCCGTGACAGAACTGGCACAAGGGCCCATGGCTGTGTGGCCAGCTGGGCAGGTGCACCCGGCCAGCCGAGCTGCTGTGATATGCAAGGAAAGAGGAGCACTTCTGCAGTCAGGTGAAGTGGGGATCACAGGCCCTGGGTCTAGGAATGGCGGAGGAGAAGGCGGTGGAGGGAGCAGAGCATCGTGACCCTCATTCTGCATATGCAGACTGGGTGGGGTCAGCCCCAGTTCAGTGGTTGAGCAGCCAGGGTCCCTGAGGTCAGCAGGAGGAGGAGGAAGGCTGGCTGCAGACAGGTGCCCCAGATGAGGGGCAGCAGGAGGCAGAGCAAGAAGAGTGAGCAGTGAGGAGAGCGTCGGGAGGATGACCGTGCCATGTGGCCCTGCTGGGAGGGGCCGGCACAGCTGCCCACCGTGCCCGCCATGCAAAGGCACAGGGGTGGCGGGGTAGCTCTTCTCGGGTCCAGAGAAGACAAAGGTAGGGGAGAGGCTGCCAAGCTGTGCCTGAGGGTACAGACCAGGTGCTCTCTGCTGGGCCACTGGTCCTCAGTGGTCAACTGCATGAGTACCCACAGGTAGGGAACAAACCCCTTCCCCATGGGTTCCTGCAGTGCCATGGCACTGGTCTGAGATTTCGGAGTGGAATTCTGCAGGCTGAGCAGGATGCCAAGTTGTGGCTGGGAGAGGAAGCAGACGCTCTGGCTGGCTGAGGCCTGGAGTCTCCAAAGCTCGGCCTTCAAACAGCTCTGACCCAACTGGTGGAGCCTGAAATGGGCTGAGGACCACAAGCATGGGATCAGGAGATTCCTAGGTCCCAGAATGTAAATAAGACCTAGAAGAGCCCAGAAGGATCAGTTCCTGCCCCATAGCGTCTGGGTTGTGTTTATTCATTCTCCGGACCTATGTTGGACGTTGGTTTCAAGTAGAAATCGGCTCTTTTACTGAAACATAAATGCCCCTGTGGGCAGAGGTGACTTCTGTAGCCTCCTGCACCATGTGCCATCAGAGGCTGTCGTCATGAACTGCATCAGGAAGTGGTGGGGTCGGAAGGTCAGCTGGAAGGAAGCAGAAGTGTGCCCAGGGCCCAGGTGCGTCTAGGTGGTGAAGCCCGCGCTTAGCTCCAGCCCTAGCACCCATCAGCATCCATGCCCCACTGGAAAACTTCGGGGCCGTGGCTTGGCACAAAGTGTGGCTGCTAGAGCAGTGACTTTGGCTTATTGACCACTCTTACTAGAGCTGTGTCAGTTTTTAAAGTTCTGATCAGGCTGTGTGGCCTGGCTTTCAGTTGTGATAGAAGGCCCATGGCGCCCTTGACCTGACCACTATGAGGGCTGCAGTTCCCAGGTGCTTCTGGGAGCCTCACCGGGGAGGCAAGGAGAGCTCATGGGTGAGCAGGAGAGCAGCACCTGGGAAGTCACCCGTGGTGACTCCCTCTCTCTAGAGCACAGTTCCCGCGGCCAGATGGGCTGCAGGATCCACAAGCACCATGAGCGCCAGCAGGGCGGGACTGGGAAGAGGTGATGACGCCGCCCTCCCGCGTCTCAGAGCCGGGGTCAAGGCCCTCACCTGCACCCTCCTGACAGGCAGCTGGGGCTTGGCAGGGCAGCACCTGGCCCAGCCAGCCAGCTGCAGAAACTGCAGGCTGGTGGGGTGAGAAGACGCCCTTCTGTGTCCTGGGCCATGCCCACTGTCCCCAGAGCCGTCCCTGACATGCAGTCACATGCTACAGTGCCCGGCTCCATCCTGCATGGCCTGTGAGCTTGTCCTTGGGCTCTCAGCCTCCCTCGGGAACAAAGACCCACGCGGGCCTTTGGTCTCAGGGACACATGGTGCCACTCAACCTCACCACGCGCTGGACATGAGATCAGGTGCAGTTCCCATGTGAGCGAGCCCCGGAGATCGCAGCAGACCGCAGCAGCGGACTGCCCTGAAGGGTGCACATTGGGAAGGTTCGTCTCTGGAATTCCTCACTGGTGCTTTGGGAGCTGGGGTGACTATGGAGAGTGGGGCTGTGAACAGAGGAACCAGTGGAAGGTGAACTCACTCCAGGGTTGACCCGCAGAGGCAACGGGGTCCGCGAGGCTTGGAGAACTATCTTACTAGAAGCCCAAATTTGTGGGACACATTTCTGTTCTCAAAGTTGACAAGCTACACACACCTG
>PVKN010000229.1:0-75255 GCA_004027915.1 Capromys pilorides | reverse complement strand
CCCAAGACCCAGGTCAGGCAGAAGGCTATCCTGCTTGGGACCCTGGAGCCTGGAGCCAGCAGCAGTGGGGCTGCTCCTGTTGCCCACTACCTGAATTCCCCTGTGTTATCCCAGGCACATCCCAAATAGATGCTGATTTCGAGCCATCTCCACCCCTGTCGCCCATTGGAGCCCAAGCACCTGGGCACAGGGGTGAGTCACACTGTGTCACGCCATGGGTTACACCACAGGTCAGGACCCACCTAGACTCACCCCATGACCACATGGACCAACTCTGGACCCACCCAGGGCCCATCAGGCCCTTCGCAGGCCAAGCTGCTGTGTGGCCACCATGGGGTCTCTGTGCGCCATCGCGTCTCTTCCTTCATCGCAGTATTTTCTTACCAGAGCCCCTCATAGATGAAAAGGTGTCCTCAGCCCTGTGAAATTATTAATAGGAATAAAGGTTCCATTCTTTGTTAGGAGATTTCTAAGGCTTTAACAACTTTTTTACAGATTGTAATTGATGCCTAACATGTTATCAAAATATACGGTGAATGTTTTAAGTTTTAAAGAATGAACCACATTAAAAGACACGTGGCAGAAATTCCCCCTCCAAAACTCCCCTGTGCAACAAACGCACGCATCCCGTCGTCCCTGCCACCCTCTGCAGCAGCTCTGGAGTCCTCTTGCCTGAGGGCCTTTAGTTATGCTCCTGTGGGTGCCTCAGTGTCCTGCATGGATTCCAACAACCTTCTAGGTCATGTTGACCTTGGGAAAGAGGCTGGAGTCACACAGTGCAGATCTGGTGAATAAGGTCATCGAGGACATGCGGATGGCCTTACAGGGACACGCAGATGGCCTTACAGGACACGTGGATGGCCTTACAGGACATACGGATGGCCTTACAGGAACATGCAATGGCCTTACAGGGACACGTGGATGGCCTTACAGGACACGTGGATGGCCTTACAGGGACACGTGGATGGCCTTACAGGACACGCGGATGGCCTTACAGGGACACGCGGATGGCCTTACAGGGACACGCGGATGGCCTTACAGGGACACGCGGGTGGCCTTACAGGGACACGCGGATGGCCTTACAGGAACATGCAATGGCCTTACAGGGACACGCGGATGGCCTTACCAAGACACATGGATGGCCTTACAGAGACACTTGGATGGTGTTACCAGGACATGTGGATGGCCTTACTGGGACATGCGGGTGATCTTACAAGGACACACGGATGGTCTTACCGGGACACTCAGTGGTCTTACCAGGACATGTGGATGGCCTTACTGGGACATGCGGGTGATCTTACAAGGACACACGGATGGTCTTACCGGGACACTCAGTGGTCTTACCAGGACATGTGGATGACCTTACAAGGACACGAGGATGGTCTTACAAGGACACGTGGATGATCTAACTGGGACATGCAGTGGTCTTACCAGGACATGCGGATGGTCTTACCAGGACACATGGATGACCTTACCGGGACATGTGGATGGCCTTACCAGGACACATGGATAGCCTTACCAGGACACATGGATAGCCTTACAAGGACACGTGGATAGCCTTACAAGGACACGTGGATAGCCTTACAAGGACATACAGATGGTCTTACTGGAACATGCAGTGGTCTTACCAGGACATGCGGATGGTCTTACCAGGACACGTGGACGGCCTTACAAGGACACACGGATGGTCTTACTGGGACATGCAGTGTTCTTACCAGGACATGCAGATGGTCTTACCAGGACATGCGGATGGTCTTACAAGGACACGTGGATGGCCTTACAAGCCTGCCTATCAGTAGCACATCACAAGATGGTGGCTATCACTGTATTTTTTATCGCACCTCATATTTTTTATCACACCGTGCAAGAGAGGACCTTCAGAGCTGCTGCGACAGTAGCAAGAGCAATCACAGGAGTGCGTTTGTAGGGGAGGGAGGGTGTGGGGCATTAATGGCGATGTGTCTTTATTATAATAATGCTTTCAACGTAAACATTCATGGGATGTTGTCATACGTGAAACTGTACATCTGTCCGCAGTTTCATTTTGACCAAAGGGTGTGCCTGTGAAATCATCGCTACCGTCAAGATAATAATTCCCCTTTTGGTCTGGTTTCTGATGGCCATAAGAACCCCGAATGTGCACCCACTCCACTCTGCACCCCTGTGAACGTGTGACCCTGTCCTGCTAACTGTAGGCAGATGCCATAGACCTCTAGCACTTGTTTGCCTTGTGTGATGGAAACTTCATACCTGTCAATGACAGCTCCCACCCACCAGTCCCCGGAAGACCCCCATCCTGCTTTCTGTGTCAGGTTGGCTGCCACAGACCAGCAGGTTTCCTCCTGCTGTGCCCACGGTGTCCCGGGCCCATGCTTCCATCTCACCATACATGGGGCAGTGGTGGCTGTGTAAGGCTGAACCATGTTCTCCTGATGCCTGCACCATGCTCATGCCTTGCACACACCGCACCTAGCCACATGCAGCACAGGTGGGTGGGCTACCTGTGTCCACCAGTGAGCGCCTCTGAGGTTTGTCCAGCGAGCATGGCCACTGAGAATGCCGCTGAAGCAACACATGAGTGCAAGTACATTTTCAGGGCTGACTTAAAGCATGGACACATATCCAAGGTGGCTTTCTGGGGATGCAGGGGTCCTATTTGGGATTTCTGGGGCCCCCTCCTATTCTCCACAGCAGTACTGTGCAGAGCTCCAGTCTCCGATGGGCTGTGCCAACACCACTGCCTGTGAGGATGGCCGCCCTTGCAGGCCCGAGCCGCTGCCCACCAGAGTGATCTGCACATCCGCATCGACGGAGCGCCCTCCTCCCTCAGCTGCGGGTCAGCGGGCTCCACCCTCCCAGGCCTTGCTCCTCAGATTTGGTTGCTTGGGTTCTCACCGGAGCTACAGGCACCTCGCCTAGCACGGGACTGACCCTGCCACATGCACGGCTTGTACTCCAGCTCTGCAGCCACCACTTGTGCAGCACACTGTTTTCCTTGAGATCTTCCTAGCCCACTGTCCTCTGTTCATCTGTTCTGATGCAGATGTGGCTGGTGTTCTTGTGGCCACACCAGAGAAACGCTCGCTTCCACCAGGTCCGCCCTTGCCCTGCTCCGGCCCACTGGTGCTAGAACATCAGTCCACGCTTCAGCTCTGTGACCCGTGGTTGGTTGTTTTGTGTGTACAGCGTAGGACGAGCGTCAGCTCATCCCCCCATGCGTGAGAAGGCCACGCTCTCCTGTCTGTGGAGCAGCCTGTCCTATCTTACCACACCTGTGCGACATGTGTTGAGATCTGCGACTCTGCTGCCTGCAGCTGTGTCCTTTTTCAAGATTCCTTGGTCCATTTATAGTCCTTCCCAGTGCTGTGTGAATTTTAGGATTTTCTTCTACTTCTGTTAAAATGCCTTTCAAGCCAGGCACAGTGACGTGCATTGTAATCCCAGCACTCTGGGAGGCTGAGGCAAGCGGATTGCAAATCCAGGCTCAGCCTGGGCAACTCAACAATTTAGCAAAGCCCTCTCTCAAAACAAAAAATTTTTGAACAGCACTGGGAGTGCTGCTCAGCGTGAGGGCCCTGGATTCAGCCTCCCCAATACTGATGGAGACCACAGTGAAGCAGCTCTGAGCAGGACTGACGCTAAGCAACTGGCTTTCAGGTGCATTTATCTGCCCAAGGCCTAGCCCCTTGTCTGTAGACAGACGGTAGACTCAGAGTAAGTGCACCCCTGTGAGTCACTGGTCCCTACTGAGGCCGGCAGTGGCAGGTGAAGCCAGGAGGCTTCAAAGGACAAGCCAAGGCCACAGCCAAGGACGCCTGGCTTAACCGCACCTAGATGATAACCGAAGCCTCAGGCATCTCATCCCTGGGTGGATTAACCGGCTTGGAGAAGTCCTGGCGCGGTCCCCACCCTTCCCGAGTATTTGTCTCCCTTGTTCTAATAACTGAATAAATACAGACTTCCCAGAGACCTCGGCCTCAGCCCTGAAAGAATCTTGAATTCTGTGAGAGAGTTTTGATCCTCTTGGAACCCCGAAAGCATTCCATTTTTCTCTTTTATTTAGCCTTCGTCCACTCATTTGGGAGATTTTGTACCTGAGCAGTCCTCAGTAACTAAGGGACAAGGTTAGCCCAATTCAGTACTGCAAAACAAGTGAAAAAAAGTGCTATTGAGATTGTTATGGGGTCCACATGGAATCTCTGGGTAGCTTCAGGTGGTGTGGACATCCTATTGGCATCTTTCCAATTCCATCTTCCTTAGTATCTTACATCACTATTTGTTAGCTTTTGGTATACAAGCCTTTCACCTCTTCAGTTAATTCCCAAACATTTTGTTATTTTTGATAGTATAAAAATTTTCATTTTTGAGAGGCTGAGGGAATAGCTCAGTGGTATAAGTGCCTACCTGACAAATGCAAGGTCATGAGTTCAATCCCTAGTTTTAAAAAAACAGAGCAAGGCTCCCAGACCCTTCATAAAGATTTTCATTTTTGGATAGTTCATTGTGTATGAAATTCAATTCAATTTGAGTGCATATTAATTTGTATTCTTTCCCCTTTTTTTTTTTTGGTACAAAGAATTGAACTCAGGACCTTGTACTTGCCAGGCAGGCACTTGTACAGCTGAGCTATATCCCTGGCCCCAACTGTACACTAATTTGGTATCATGTAGCCTTACTGTATAATTTACTAGTCCTAACCATTTTGGTGGAATCCTTAGAGTTTTCTCCATGTAAGGTCACTCCATCACAGACAGATCACTTGGCCACTTCCTTCCTAAACCAGATGTCTCCCCTCTCCTTTCTGGCCTGATCCCCCTTGCTAAGAACTTCCAGTGCTTCCAGGTGAGCAGAATGGCCGGGCGAGAGTGGCTGCCCGCCTGGTTTCTGTCTTAGAGAGAAGCTCTCAGCTTTTCACCAGCTCCATTAGAGCATGGTGTTTACAGCGGGAGTTTCACAGGTGGCCTTTATTGTTGGAGAAATTCCTTCTGTGCCTAACTCTTTAAGAGCTCGTCATCATAAAAGGATGTTGACGTTTTCAAATGCTTTTCTGTACCTGTTGAGACGTCTTGCGGCTTTTAGCCTTTGCTGTCCTAGTGCAGCGCGTCACATTGATCTGCACGTGTTGGATCCCAAGGCCAGAACTCATTGGCCATGGCGGATGCCTCCCCTAATGTAATGTTAGACTCAGCATCACACCGTGCCTCCCTGGCGCCACGTTAGTAGCAAGCTGAGTCCACGCCAGGTGTCATGGGCAGACTGCTTCTGCCGGTGGGATGGTTGAGGTTTCATAGGCCAAGAGGTAAAATTGAGGACATTATTGTATAGTAACTTGTATCACAAGAGAGAAAGTGAACTTCTACATAATTATTAGTAAAATCCAAAATATACTATAAAGCATAATGAGCTAAGTGAGGACAGTTTTTGTCAGGTAAGCTGCTAATGAGCAGAGGGGCTGGAGAGGAGGGCAGTGCGTTGTGTAACTGGGCTCCAGGTCACATTCTTTCTGGTCCAAATCAGTGCCTGGCCGGGAGCTCTCTGTGGATGCCAAGCACAAGCACAGGAACTTGGCTTGTTCCTCGTCCCACTCCTGTTTCCAGGCCTAGATGCGGAGCCCCTTGAGAGATCGAGAGAGCTGCCGAGCAGAAGCCCTTGATCTGTGCATCCGACTCTGAATCGGCCTCTGTCCCTCGCTGTATGCACTTTCCCTATGCAACTGGCCCAGACAGCATGTCAGGCACTGGGGCGGGACCTTCCATTTTTTCAAATTAAGTTATTGGTACAGCTTAGCTGTGCATAATGATTACACTCATCACGGGGACTTGTACCTGTACCAGATCTATCTTGATTCCTCTTTCTTTTTCCCAGTCACCTTCCCCTCCTCATTGACAAAGCTTCGTTTCCATCTGGTTGGGTTTTTAATGCCCTCCTCCAAAGATCTGTATTTCACTAGTTTTCATTATTGTGTTTCTCTAGCACTTTGTGGAATTCTAAACCAATTCTTAGATTCCTCATCATTACGTGTATTAAAAATTCAAGCTCCCTGTGAAAGCACAGAAGGCTGTGTAGCCTAGCCCCAGGTCCTCATGGCCTCCCTTGCTCCTGGCCTGTACCCTCTGCTGGGCTTCCACCTCCTTGCTGGTGAGCACCGCAGCTGTCAGCTTGCTCCACTCCTCACTGGGCCTCCATGAACACCCCCCCCCCCCCCGTGGCTCCCCCACTGAAAGGCTCCCAGATGTCCTTGGGTCTAGCACACCCAGGACTGTGGGCTCCTGTGGTGGGGACTCTCGTGGACCTTCTGTCCTTCAGCATCGCCTTCAGCATCACCTGGCCCAGGGTCCAGATCTCATGGGCATCCATCGCCTATGTGTTGCCACCTCAGCCAAAATAAGACTGTTCTCAGGAGCAACTGTCAGCAGCCTCAATGTAGCAGCCCCTCAGTGACATCTGTCAGGGGAACAGATGGCCAGTGTATCTGCCACAGAAAGTCCTGGTCATTCAGAAGCACCTGGAGATGAATTGGGGGACCTGTCTGACATTGCTATCGTGCAGGCCAGCTCTGACAGTTTTGTTTCTGGGCCTTGCACTTGTGGTGCCACCTACAGGGACAGCTCTGCCCTGGAAGCCACAAGGGGGATCTCCTGAACTGCTCGGTTAAATGCATTTCTAAATTTGGACGTGTCCTTGGCATCCATGTCAGGATCTGAAGAATGCCGCTCCTAGAACCATCCTTTGAGCCTGGAAAGTACCTCTTCTGCAGCCTTGCACGGGAATGGAGAGCAACTGTCCTGGTTCAACTTCTGACAGCACAGGAACTCTATAAAGCAATGTATGCTGACATTTTTCTGTGATCTTACTTACCATTCAAGCATTAGTTTCCTCTAAATGACTTTAGAGCCACTTAAGAGTTGGTTTTAAATGCTATTTGCTCTTATTAGACTGAATTACTGGAGAAAACAAGTGTTCAACAAAAGCTATTTCCCGAAGCAATTCAGAGTTCAATCAGGCTATAAAAAGTTCTTCTTTTCCAGAAAACATTTCCATTTCATCCCTCAAAACCTCACACCAGAACACTGTGCTGCCAGGCTATGGGGTGCTGTAGGGGACATCAGCGTGCCCAGTTGCGCCTAACACCAGTGCAGCCGAGCATAGCCGCAAATGTGAAGTCCCGTGGTGGTTCTGATGGTCAGCAGCTCAGAACAGAGGCTGATGTTTCCTGCAGAGCCCCCGCAGGCTCTAATGGAGCTTAAACCTTTCACATGTCCACAATTCCGTGAGCTTTCACAGTACTCCTGGTTCTATGCCGGATTTTCACCCCACCCGTGGCAATAGCAGATTCGCTGCAGGCTGGCTAAACCAGTATTTCCTTCATTCTTTGCAAATGTTCTGCCATGTTGTTCCAGAGACACCTCATGAGGGCCAGCTCTTCAGCTGGAGTTCAGCTCTGACTCCTGAAGCACCGCAACCGCCAAGCCCGTGCCGCGTCCCTCGGCTTGCTCCTTCCCTGGAGCAAGGAGTCTTGGGCTCCGTGTCACAGATGCTGAGCACTCTTCCCAGAACAGGGGCAGGTCCTTGCTTTTTCCTAGAGCATTGCTTCAGCTGCTGCCCTCCAACATGGTCTAATGAAGTGACAGCCAGCTGGTGGGTGTTTGTTACTTGGCAAACAAATGACCCCCTCAGAAACTGTCTTTGATAAGGAAATGTTGGCTATGAGGAGATGCTCCATCTTCTCATGCTTGGGGTAACTACTTCTCTGCACACTGAGGCACTGGGATGCCTGCGCAGTCGGTGTGGTGCTCTTCCATGGGACTCTTAGGACTCCGCGTAATGCAGCAATGCTTTGCCAGCTCATTTGATGACAGTGTTGACCATGCCGTGCCACAAACATGTGATATCCCAAGTCTGCTTCTTGTTTCTTCTTTGAGATAGTGGTACATCCTGATAACAGACATAAAACATTAGAGTGTGTGTGGTGCAGGAGCAGCCAGAAGACAACCCATAAATCCATGAGTGTGGCCACTGCAATAAAGCTTTGGAAGCACTAACATTTTAACTTCTTACAGTTCTCATGCGTCTGAGATGTCCCCTTTTGGTGCTTTATTCAGCCTTCTAAAATGTAAAGACATTCAGACCTCACACAGAAACAGGCAGTGAGCCCACACGCCAGGCAGCAGACCCCTGGTCTAAACCCTACAGACAACCCCAAGGTGGGAGCAGATCTTTAGTCCAGGGTCCATTTTATCAAGGGTAATAACCACCTGCATTAGCTACCATGGATGAAAGACACTGTGTATTTGGCTATGCATTGACTGTGCAGAGGAATGACTTAGCTTGTCCTTCACACGCAAGCTGGGCCATCAAGTAAAGTGCAGTATCCTACCCCAGCCATTAGCTTCCCAGGGTAGGGTTCCCAGTCTAGTCATCCGGAAACCAGGAAAGTAGGTGGAGCTCTGTGAGAGGCCCCGCCCTGGTCATTAGCATCCCAGGAAAGTGGGTGGAGCTCTGTGAGAGGCCCCGCCTTAGTCATTAGCATCCCAGGAAAGTGGGTGGAGCTCTGTGAGAGGCCCCGCCCTGGTCATTACCATCCCAGGAAAGTGGGTGGAGCTCTGTGAGAGGCCCCGCCCTGGTCATTAGCATCCCAGGAAAGTGGGTGGAGCCCTGCAGGCACAACCCCAGCATTAATTCATACCTCATCACTAGAAGGAAGGACTTGGTCCCTCCTTCATGTCTGAACTCCCAGCATCACTATCTCTTGCATGACGTGTCTGTCATGCATGACGATCATGCGTCTCTGCTTCTTGGCTGTTAAAATCAAAGCTGCTGTGACCATTCACATTCACATGTTTGGCTGGACAGAGGTCATGTCCCTGGGGTTTTCTCTAAAGCATCATGACTGTGTTATACAGTTTCTAAGTAACAAGCCACAGTTTCTTTCCCACAGCGATCGCGTGATTTGACCTTGTCACCGCAGCGTGGGCGCACCCCTGCCTCCTTTCCTCTGCAATATTGGCTCCTCTCTGCATCCGTCGGCCTCATCCTTCAGGAGGACCCTTCTGATTTGTGTTTCCAGGACATTAACAGGGTTGGTTGTCTGTCTTTCCGCGTCAGAAGCGGCCATTCGTGTATTTCCCTCCCGGAAACGCCTCTCAGATCCTTTGCCCCTGTTCTAATTAAGCCACGTGTCCTTTTACCCTTGAGTTGTGGCAGTCCCTAAAGTATTCTGCACACGGGGGCCTTCTGTCCCTAAACACACTTCCTCTTCACCCCAACGCACATGCTGTGGAGTGTGTGGGCAGGATCCAGTTGGGGTTCCAAGTTTCCAAAGGGAGCCTGACCAACATTTGCAGATTGAGAATGTGCAGGTGGGGTTCGAGCCCTGGGACCCAGCGGTCCGTAACAAGTCCCAGGCTACAGCGGCTGCAGAACGGTGGGCAGGTGGGGCTGAGGCAAAGGCGGAGGGCAGGGTGCCTGGGGATGTGTCTCTGAATAGGAGTTTCTGACCTGTGCGAAACTGGTTCTTAAGGAGCAGTGGGCAGAGATCAGCGTCGAAAGCAGTGCCTTGCCCAGTGAAGCAGGAAACGCGTCTTGGGCACCCCCAGGCAAGGCCTCGGATTCTTGGGGACCCCCCAGTCTGGAGCACGTGGGCTGTTCCCCAGGAGGCCGCCAGGGGGCGCTGCCACGCCGTGAGATGGGTGGTTCCCGCGTGGGCTTCTGAAGCCTGCGCCCCTGCGACGTTTTCTGGTCCCCGCCCTCAATTGAAACTCTTGGAGAAAGAACTGCGGCCCCCAGCGGCAGAGCTGGCGGCTGTGCTCTCAGCGCCCTGCCCCGCGGACCCAGGGCTCGTCCCGGGAGGCAGCTTTTCCGCGGGGCCGAGGCTTCCGGATGGCCCCGGCTACCGCGTGTACGCGCGCTTCACTCCTGTTACCGGGACTCTGTGATAGGACCGAACAGGCACGCGGCGCCCCCTAAACCAGAGACCCGCGGACACCTGCACCTAGAAGCCCACGCTGGTGGCGGGAGGCGGTGATGTGTCCAGCCCACTCCATTAGGGGAGGGAAGCAGGCTTTTCACGGCTTGTACGGCTGTTTGGGGATCTTCCACCCCAGGGCAGGTGGAGAATGGACCCGTCGCAGACATTGTCGGAAGCCCACGATGATCTGCGCTCTCAAGCGCCCGATCCTCCCCTGGCATGCATGAGGTTGGCTGGCCTGGTTTAGTCACACGTGGGCCTCGAATCCGTTCCTCCTCGGTTCCAGGGTCTTTGGGCGGTGGGAGCAATGCTCAGCACCCCACACGAGCCGAGACAGGTGATCAACACCAGCCCAGGAAGGATGGCCGTGGTTGGGCTCCAAATCAACTGAGCTTGTAGCAACTCAGAAACCCTAGAGCTCACTCGTTGCCCCTAGAACGTCACCTGGATGTGCCTGCGGCTGCTTGACCTGCCCACCTTCCCCGCAAGGACAGGTGGAGTTCTTTGAAACGTGGAGCAAAGTAAAGCCAGCCCTCTCCCTCCGCACCTGAGGGATCGTGCGCTCGGAGTCCACCCCTCACAGTTGTGTGAACAGACGTGAGGTAAGATGTGTACTCAATGTGATTGATAATTAAATCACACGCTGCAAAACATCGTTCAGTTCAGGTGACATTTTTGGCCATCTAGCATTTCTCTATGGATGAAAGTGCATAGACTCACATTCAGAGTCAACCTCTGTGTGTGTGTGTGTGTGTGTGTGTGTGTGTGTGTGTGTGTGCTTTCTTTTTGAGACAGGGTCTCACTATGCAGTTCAGGCTGGTCTTGAACTCACTATGTAGCCCAGGCTGACCTCAAACTCAAGGTAATCCTCCTGCCTCAGCCTCCTGAGTCCTGGGATCCCACTGTGCCACCACACCCAGCAAGAATCCTACTCTTGGAACAGAGTATTAAAATCAGAAAACCCTCATGTCCTGGCAGCCACTTTACCTGTTCACCAACTGACAAAACGACTGGTTCAAGACTGGGTCAGCCTAGTGGCACAGCATCTGTCTGGCAAGCATGAGGTCCCAAGTTCAATTTCAGGTACCAAAATTTTTTAAATGACCAATTCAGTTTTTCTGCCATGTAATCATGAAAGACTTGAATACAGGGTTGACCTGAATACAGTTCATTCACAACCAACCAGAGTCTTAGAAAGAAGTAAGTATGAGAGAGCCAGCCAGATAGCTCAGCAGACTACAGCACCAACTTAGGAAGAGCATGGCCTAATCCCAGTGCTTGGGAGGCTAAAAATAAGAGAATCACTACAAGTCGGATCTACATAGCGAGACCCTGTAGACCCTGTCCTAAATACAAAAGGAGGAGGAGGAGGAGAAGGAGGAAGAAGAACAGGAAGAGGAAGAAAAAGTACTAAGCACGAGAGCTGAGGGTGCGCTGCGTTCCATTGCCGTGGTGCTGGCCAGAGTGGACGTGCTCGAGACATGTCTGTGCGCATCTCCTGAAGAGGGCATGGCACAGAAATGGGCGCTGTTGCCTTGAGGTCCACATTTGGAGACCACAGGCCTGGACTGTGGAGCACAGGGCTCCTTCGTCCTAACGTCGTTCCTCGGTGTCCCTGCATTTCATCAGTTCATCTTGACATCTAGGTGCTGGCTGAGAGAGGCACACGTGTCACTTTTTGCACGGCAGCCTCTCCTAACAGCTTGGGACAATGTCCCAGCAGCAGGCAGAATCGGCTCTTCACCGGGAATGCAGGGCTCAGCGGGCCCCTAAGGTGATGCTGCCAGGCAGACAGCTGATGAAATGGGGGCTTCTCTTCTCCTGTCCACATTTCTCCTGAAAATCGCCTAAGACTTGCCTTTTGATGTGGGGCACTTGGCCTCAATGCAGCTGGGCAGCCTGGCAGGTGTCCTGGCTTCCCCTATGCCAGCGGGCATGGAGAGTCAGAACCTGTAGTTTCAGCAGGGCTCTTGGTATCTTCTTTCCAAGGCAGCTTTCTTTTGCTGGCATCTTAGAGTCCGTTGCTATCTTGTCACTGGGACCGTCTCCCTTTTCAAAGAAGCTCTCCAGTTGTCACTCACTGTGGCCAGGTGTGTGGCACCAAACTGGAACTGAGACCAGAACAGGACGCATGAGGCCCAGCCAAAAGTAGTGAATAAAGTAATGGGTGGCCACATGTGGACTAAAATAAATGTTGGATTCTGACTTCAGGCTGCCCCCAGATGTACAACTAAAGTTAATCAACTCTCTTGCCGTTATAAAGTCTGTCACCTGATGCAGTTTAATTGCCACTTGTCCCTTACTGAGGAGAATTTGATGTGATTCTGCAAGTAACTGACTGACGGTGATCACTGTGCCCTCAGCCTCTCTGCCACACTAATCTGTATTTCCAGCCGCTCATGGGCACTGGCGGCTGCCTCAGCTTCACCTCAGATTGCAGGGCTGTGTGTTTTCACAAGGAGCCACAGCCTGGATCCCTGCATGGGTAGGCCGCAAGAGTGTCTGTACTTCTCCAAGAAGCTAATGCTAACGCTGACCTGACCAGAGACAGAGCTCAGGCGGCGACACACGCAGTGGGGAGTGGCTGTAAATTCAGACTCACATCAGCAGGGGCTTGACTACACAGAGCCCATGAGTGTAACACAGAGGTTTCTTTAGCTCACAGTCCTGGAGATGTCAAGGCCAAAGATCACGGCTCTGTCTGTGGTGAGAGCCTGGTGGCGGATACCTCCGGTGCGAGTGTGGGGAGGGAGAGGTCACGGGAACAGACAGGACGCAGAGAGGACTGGGGGCCCATCTGACTCTAGCACGTAAGTTCTCAAAAAGTGCTAGGGTCCTGTGAAAACTGCTTACTCTCACCCAAGGGAAACCAGCAGCAACCCCAGAGTGGCCACCCCGTGTCCTGCTGTCCCCTCCTCACCCTCCGTGGCTGGTCCCGATCCTGCAGCACCCCAGCCTTACTGCTTACTGGCCAACATGGTCACATGGCATCCCTTCCGTGGTGTAGAACTTCCTAGTGCAGAGTTAGTTTCACCTTCAAGCTGTCCCACAGCGGGTGGCAGCAGCCCTTCCCACAGCTCTTGGGTCCTCACAGAAGTCCTTCTCTGAGCCCTTTCTCACCTAGCAGTGTAGCTAGTCCTCGTGAAGCTGCCCTGCCAGCCTCCACGCTCCAGATCAGCGGGGTTCAGAGGAGCCCTGCTCCTCTCAGGGCCGAGCAGTGTGAAGGACCAAGAACTGGGCGCTGGGTGTCACCCTCTGGGGCTCCTGCAGACAAGCTGGGAAACATGCTCAGGACGCATGTGCATACCCACGCACGCACACGGCTCTGTGCACCTAGGAACATGCCCGCAGGGACGGGCGCACACAGGCACTCAGGGATGGGCACACGCGCTCGTGAAAAGGCTGGTCTGGGAAACCACAAGTCTGCTAAGATTCCCACGCGTTCCGGGGTTCCTGCCTCTCCTCATTCCAGCTCTGTTTCTTCTTCCTCTCTCAACACCCAGCCCCCAGGCCCACATCCTCGCGCCTTCCTTAGCTCCGCCTCAGCGTGTGTCCTGGCTCTGGGTGGGGCTTGGTGGCAATTCGAGAATTCTCCTCACCCGCTGATCTTCACCTGAAGTGCACTTTTCCTTCGGCTGCTGAGCTGGGGTGGAGCCAGGGCTGTGGATGCGCCGAGCAAGCCTGGGCACCGAGCCCCACACTGGCTGTGTGCATACGGTACTTTCCATCCCTCTCCCGTGACAAATGAAGCCAAGCCAGGCAGCCTCAATTCTGACTCAGCAGCCCCACCCTCCTGAGAAGTCCCTGGCCAGGATACTGTGTGTTTCTGCTGTTTAACTTCATGTACATTTATGGTCTGTTGGAAGGCTTTCAACTCTGTAAATCTAATTCTAAATGAAACAGTTGCCAAGGCAACTGGGCAGAGACAACCCATTCTGCAGTCATCATATGCAGGTGACTCACAACTGGGTGGGAAGGGAGGCGGTGCTTGGCCGGAGGAGAGGGGAGGAGCCGGGGCCCCTCCGGTGAGAGGTTCCCAAGCTGCGGGAGGACAGGGTCCTCCCCTCAGCTCCATGTGACCTCAGAGCCACTGCAGGTGGCCATGGGCTTCAGCAAGGATCACATGAGATACTGAGGCCAAAGTGCTTAGGATGCAGAGTGGATGGTTACACAGAGCAGCATAACTATCTCCGGCACAGAAGCAGGGCTCTGCTTCACTTTTGGAGCTGACCACCATGAGCCAGCCTGCGTGCAGAATGACCTCTGCTCCCCGCAGATGCAGGCAGAGCCCTGGCCAAGGTCTCCCCACCCGCCTCCAGGCAGTCCCCCTACCTGGGGTGGTCTCCTAGCGACCCCCAGAACTAGCAGTGCCCCCGACACATAGTGGATGTTTCAAAGATGCATAAGGCTTGGCTTCCGCCCCAGGACTGTATGACGTTACCTAAATTAAAATCTCTAAAAAACACTGAGGTGAATGAATGAGTGAACCTTAGAAGCACTGGCTTCTGCTTGCCCCCTGCTGGTAAGAAGCGGTGGCTGCAGTAAATGTGTCTAAGGACAAGAAATCCAAGTGACTGAACTAGAAGTCAGCCCAAGCTCCTCAGAACAGATGCAACCGTCATGTCTCATAAACACATACTAATTTAAAAAAACGAATTTACTAGGGAGTTAGCTCAGTGGCATAAGCACCGCAAACACAAGGTCTGGAGTTTGATTCCTGGTACCAAAAAGAAGAAAAAGGAGGAGGAGGAGGAAGAGGAGGAGGAGGAGGAGGAGGAAGAAGAAGAGGAGGAGGAGGAGGAGGAGGAGGAGAAGGAAGAGGAGGAGGAGGAAGAGGAGAAGGAGGAAGAGAAGGAGGAGAAGAAGGAGGAGGAGGAGGAGACAAAGAAAAGAAGAAGAGGTATTAAAAAATAAGCTAAAACTCCCTTCAGAAGGAAAAAAGAATAAGTACTGCCCTGTAACCACCAATGAGGGCTACTGCCCAGAAAGAGTTTTGTCTTCCCTCATTACCACACTTAGTTCTGAATTTCCCAAGGATGAGCACACAGAGCACAGACTGCACGGTCAGAACCATGTTCTGGGACAGCTCCACAGCCTTGAGCACAGCCCAGCTTGCTGGCCACCACCCTCCCACCCCAGGACGTCCCCTCCTGACTGCCCCACCACCCAGCCTTGGGTTCTCCACTGCACCCGTCACCTGTCTTTTGCTCCTCGACCACTAGCTGAATGTGCCCCGTTCTTCAGATGTGTGGCCTGTTCGTCCTCGCGTAACTGGCTGGTCACCTGTGTGAGGTCTTTAGGGTTCATCCCTGCAGTCTTGTATAGCACAGGGTCTTTCTGTTTTTGAAGCTGAATGATATCCCTTGGGGGTGCAAACACATTGCATCACCTGTCATGCATGCAGTTGAGGCCCAGCGGGTGCCTGGAACATATTTCCCACGAGGACATCACCCACCACCCTATGCAGAAGGGACACAGGCCTGTGTGCTGGGCTAGCACTGATGGTGACAATGACCATCCTGCACTCTGTGCACACGCTGCCTGCCAACATCACGACATCCCTGTCATTCCTACACCATGGACACAGCAGGGACACAGAGGAGGGCTGCGAACTGAGCCCCGGCTTCTTAGCCAAGAGGCCACGCCCCCGCAGCAGAGGATGGACTGCCACCCCCACCTTGAGGGCCCCATCGCGTGGCTGCCCGAGCCCTGTCCTGGGTCCTCCGTGCCCAACCAGCCCAGCAGCCCCGGCCTTCCCACAGGTGCTTCTCCTGTCCTGGCCCAGGCTCTGTGTGGTGCTCACCATGGACAGTGTCAGGTAGTTTTGCTTTTTGCTGAGGCTCTGTGTGATTTTGGTAGTGGGGATGCTGGCTTCATAGGATGAGTTCAGAAACATCGCTTCCTTCTCTCCTGCATGAGAAGCCTTGGGGGGACATGTATGGCTTCCTCTCCGCTGCCCCGGCATGGTTCAGCAGCAAAGCCACGGGCTGGCTTTCCTCAGACAATGGAGTTTTAATTCCCACATCCATCTCATGGCTAGAAATCCTCTCTCTTCCCTAGAGTCACCACTATTGGAATCTAAGTGTTCACAGGCATTTCTCATAGCCCTCAGGATTTCAGGGGTGGTTTTTATGCTTTAGCTTTTTTCATTAAATTTTATGAACATTGGCCTTTTCCTCTCTTTGGCTAACTTTGGCCAAGAGCTTATCAGTCTTGTTTATCTTTTCAAAGAAGCAACTGGATTAATTCCTTTTTTGCATTTTTTCAGTCTCAATTTCATTCATTTCTCCTTTGATCTCTATGACTTTTTTCCTGCTGTTGTTTTGAGGTGTGATATAAAATGTCGCTGTTCAAACTGCTTTCATTGTGTCTCACAGGTTCTGATTCATCCTGTTTCCGGGATTGTTTAATGCTAGGAATTTTCAAATTTCTCCTCTGAGTTCTTCAGCGGCTCCCCGGTCATCCGAGAGTAAGTTACTCGGCTTTCTCTGTTTGTGTAGCATCTGTGGCTCCTTTTGCTGTTGATTTCTAGCTTTAGCCCGCTGTGATTTGAGAAGATGGTGCGATTGCTTCTGGTCTGCTGTGTGAGCTCAGCTTCTTCTGTGGCTCCGTGCATTCTGCGGCCGCTGGGCGTGTGCTCTGCAGGCCTCGTCAGATCCACCTCAGCGACCTGGTGCCTGAACTGTGGCATCTCTAGGTTGGGTTTTGTGCGGCTGTGCGGGTCTGTGTGAAGCCACCCTCTGCGGTCCACGGGGCAGCCTGTCCTTTCGTGTCGGGTCATGTTTGCTCTGTGAACCTGTGCACACCGAGGTCCAGTGCGTGTATTTACAATTACTGCCCTTCGTGGTGAGCTGTTCACTTTTCCAACATGCACGGCCGTCTCCGTCTTCCAACCAGTTTTGGTTGGAAGTCAGCTGTGGGGTTTACGCTCCTGCTCCTCCTTGCGGCTGGGTTCTGGCAGCTCTAAAACCAGATCCCGCCCTCACTTTCGATCTGATGTCTCCTGGGATGGGGAGGGCTGCCGACCAGGGTCCGTGCTTAGAGAGCTGAAACCGCTGGTCCTGTGCACTGCAGTGCTTTGCTGTCTCTGGTGTTGGCTCGTCCCGTTCCCACGCGTGGAGCTGCTCTCCCGGGGAGGGTGGCCCTTCCCCTTGCCTGGCAGCTGCGCCGTTGCTGTCCCTGTCCCTGTCTTGCCTGCAGTCCAGTTTCTTCAGTTTGCATTTATTGTGGAAAGTGTTCGTTCCCTCTTCCATTCTGAAGGACAGCCTCGAAGGATGTGCTAATCTAGGCGAGAGGTCATAGCCTTTCACGGCCTGAAGTACCCTGTTCCAAGCCCTCCTGGCCTCGAGGGCTTCTGTGCAGAAATGTGCTGTTACTGGGCAAAGGGGCTGTGCACGCCTCAGGCCTCCCAGGATCCTTTCCTTGTTCAAAATGTCTGCTGCCTTCCTGCTAGGACGAGACAAGGAGAGAACTCTGCAGCTGCATCTGCGGGCCCCGAAAGCTCTCCTCCTCGGTGCGCCCCTCACCCCCTGGTTGGTACGCCTCCTACGGCGACTTCAGTGGCTGGGTTTGGGGCATTAGTCTGTGATTTTACACCCTCGTCCAGGCCAGTGAGCCTTAAATGCCTTTCTTTTAGCTTCATCCAAGATCTCTCAGATCTCTTCTCCTCCACCTTTTTAATCGTCTGAGCATGCAGTGCCTCCATTTGTCTCAGAGACTCCACATGCTTCTTTCTGGTGACCTTGTCGACCTCCAGGACTTGTCATTCCATTGTTTATTTAACTTCTTGAGGATTTCACCTCCAGAATTTCTGCTGTGCTCTTCCTCGGAATCCCCGTCTCTTGACTGAGGTGAGCTTTTCTACCCTGGACTCTCAGCCGCCGATTTGGGTCTGCTCCAGGCTCACAGGTCACTCCAGCTGTCCATTCTTACCTCTCTGGAGCTTCGTCCACATCGACCTGTGCAGGACCAGCTCCTTGTGGGCTGATGTGTTTGTGAGCAGGCCCGGCACACCTGTTTTCTCATTTGAAATGTTCTTGTGTATTGAGATTTACTCCCTTCAGTTGGGAAGGACGGCGCTCCTGCGTCGCAGAGGCTCTAGGTGGCCTCCTCTCTGCACTGTGCTGTCCTGTGGCTGTCTCCACATGCAGGTTTCCACTGACTTTGTCCTGGATGCAGGGTTCCGCCCCTAGCGGGCTTCCAGAGGAGAGGGTGACTACCAGTGCATCAGTACTTGAGAAGTGAACCACATGAAATCCCGTAACTTGTTCAAAAAAGGTCTCGGGTGTTTGGCTAGCCTAGGAAGAGGCGAGGATAGAAACAGAGTAGATCAGAAAAATAAACTTGAGTAATACTCAGATTAGTACTGATAGAGAAGGAAGGAGAAGAGACAGAGAAAGAGCAACTGTGGTTGCACCGAGCCGGTGCTCAGCCACAGACCAGCGCATCCTTGGGCTGGAGAATGGGACGTCAGGCTTCTAAATCGGAGCCTTCTGAGTGTGGTAACAAGGAAAGAACGGGAGCCACACACCGGCATGGAAGCTGCAGCAGGCTTAAAAATGGGTGATGGGGAGAAAGGCAGGAGAATGTTTGTACAGCAGTGTGCCGGCGTCCCGCTGGTGAGGAGGGAGGCAAGCACAAGCTCCTGCCGAGTTTCTGTGGTCTGTTTGTTCAGAAGGCAGGGCAGGCTGCTGGATTCTCTTCCACAGAGGCCAACAAGGGCAAAGGCCTCGCCTGGGGAGAGGATGCACTGGCGGAGCACTTGGCGAATCCCAGGAAGGACAGCCCTGGGACAAAACTGATCTTTGCGGGCATCAAGAGAAGGGAGAATGGGCAGACTTAATAGCTTACCTCAGAAAAGGCTACCAATAAGCAACCGTCACTGCCTTAGCTATTACAGAACAGCAGTGTCTCGTGGCTTTTGTACGTGTGCCATAATTTGATAGGTCTCGTATCCCACAACTCAGATCACAAGTGGCTGACAGAATATTTTGTTGGACAGTCCTGATGAAGTAAAGTTGGTGTGTGGTTAAATGGCTATCTTTTTTTCAAGTTTTGGTGGTAATTCCAGCTCAGTAAATACTATCACTGTTTTCCTTTCTAAACACATGGTTGGACTTGATGACTAATATTCAACTTTTCACAGATTGAGAAAGTCACCTCCAAACTACTGAAGGTTGGTTTTATATTTAGATTTATATAACTGGCTATGTGAATATATTTAAATACTGGGAGAATCCTTCATTGTCTCAAAACCAAGCAAGACTCCCCTGTCTCAATTTGTGTTTTTTATCCTCTTGATGGGAGTTGTTTTGACTATACCAATTTAATTAGAATTCCCTATACCTGAAAAATGCTGCCTTTACTTTCCAAAAGGCATTCTAGTGTGGCATATGTATAACACCAGCTAAAGAATATTTGACATTTCCCACATTTTATAGTTGATCTAGAAGTTCTGATCCTTTTAACAGCAAGTCAGACATTACTTCTGAATTCTTTAGGTCAGACTGAACTGCTATTCAGGGTAGCATTTCAACAGCTGTTTAAAAACCCAAGACTGAAAGTACTGTTGTCTGTGTGGTTGGTAAGTGGCGCTTCCATCAGCTCATTAGAAGGATTACGGTGGGCAAGGTACAACCTGAGGACAAATTTGTATGTGACCCTAATACTTAAGTAAAAACACATCAGATTGATGTAAAAAAGAAAAAGATACAGAGGAAAAAGAAACTGGGGAGAAAGCAGAGAGCGAGATGCCGAGATGCCGTTATTGAAGGGACAGAAAGAAAGTGGGGCGGGACTTTGGGTGGGAGCTGAGAGAACAGAGAGCCCCAGTCAGGGATCCGCAGGGAGCACCCTCCCATGGGATCAGTGCTGGCAGAAGACTGCTGTGGGGCTAAAACAGAAAACGAAAGCAGGTGCCTAACTGTAGGGAACAAAGAAAAGCCCACGCCTTATGATGCAGGGCAAAACGCCAACATACATGCAACGGACCAAAAACTAAAACAATAAGGCACCTTTTAAAAAATTGAAAAGAGAACCATGGTCCTGCTCTGTTGGTCAGGATGAAAAGATCAGAGCAGCTGTGACTGCCGCCATGTGTCCAGGAGCCTCTGATCATCTCAGGGTGGTGGCAGGCGTCGTCCCCTCCCCATGAGCTGTCAGGCCACGGCCCATCTCGATCCCCTTCCCAGCGCTGATTTCAGGCAAGTTCAGGATGAGAAAGACAAGGGACAGCCCCAGGTAATTGTGGCAACAGTTGGTGCTAGGGTGTCTGCCCACCTGGTCCTTGGCATCCCCACCCACGGTCCCCCCAGAATGGCTAGGCAGGCACTCAGGCTAGTGGTGGCCTCATTCCTGGGGCAGCTCTGGGCTCAGGCACCTCTCAGAAGTTTCAGTCTTCTTCCTCCTTTGAATTCCTCCCACACTGTGCCCTGGAGACTATGTCCCTTCTGTGCTGTGTCCCAGGCAGGTCTCTCCCACCCTGGGAACATCTAAGAAAGCTGGGCCCCTCTTCCTCCTTCCCTCCCATGCTGTGTCCCATGGGGTCACTGCACATGCACTTTGCCTGTGACCAGTCACCTGCGGTTAGGCTTGGGGCTTTCTACTCACAGTGTCCGCCCAGCGCTCAAAGACCAGCAAGTGGTTCAGCTTCTCCAGCTGGGGCTTGGGGTGAGGGCTGCTCACCCCATAACTGGTCTCACTGCACCAGCTGTTGAGGAACAGAAGAAATCAGTTGTGGTTTTCTTACCCTTGCTGTGAGCCATCTCCGGTTGGCAGCAGCCACAAAGGATGAACTTGTGCTGAGTTCCGTGGATGTGGGTGCTGTGGCCCAGCTTGCCCAGCAGCTTTCTGTCCTGTGACACACTGTGAGCAGAAGGATGCCTTCCGCAGGGGAAGGCTGGCATCCAGCACAGGGTCAAGGGCTGGGCTCCGTGGGGTCCAGTTTGCTTTATAAGAAAATACATTAGTGAATGTTCTTATGCAAGAACAGAAAAACCATGGAATCTAGAACCGCCTCTAAGGGCAGACATTTTATACCCTACTGTAGTCCTTAAGATGTGTGCTTTGCTCACATAAGGTCCACTTCTCTTTGACATCTTCTTCTGATATTTGTTAATTCGTAAAGACAGAACAGACTTTAAAGCTGATTTGGAAACTTCACATTCGTTTGCAAGCAGATCAGCAGGAGGATCTGGTCTGGGCAGATGCTGACAGCCAAACCTGCATAGGCTGCCTGTCAGGGCACAGGCAGGACAGGGCGGCTCACGGTCACTTTCCAGTGTCCCCTCCTCCATGCCACTGAGCCCTGCACTTGAATTCTGGGCCAGGTAATGTATTCTCAATGCGACCCTGAAGGGCAGTTTCTCCCTAGCACCTCGCTTCCCAGGTGTGCCTTCGCCAGTCTCCTCTGCCTCACAGCCGCGCGGTGGCCTGGCATCACAGTGGCAGAGGCTGAGCCCATCAGCTCATGAGACAGCATGTTCCAGCACCATGACATCAGCACACAACAGAGCCATCACCTCATGGCCTGGATGCAAAGGTGGAGGAGAGCAAGGCTGGCTTCAGTATCTCCTTCCAGGCCATGGCACAGTTACCAGTAGGCTCCTGCCAGACCCCAGCTCCTGAAGGCCCCATCTGCATAGTAGCATGGGCTAGGCCTCAAGGTCAACCCCTGGGCTGTGGTGGGAGCCACACCCAGACCACAGCTCAGCCAGGATGGGGGCTCCCACGACTCTTTTTTTTTCTTTTTCTTTTTTAATGCATTTGATACAGGGTCTCACTACACAGTACAGACTCCTAGTGATCCTGCTGTTTTCAGCCTCCCCAGTACTGGGATTACAGGCATGCACCATCACGCCCAGACTCAGTCACTAGCTCAGTGCACCCAGGGGCGGGGCCAGCACAGCATTCAATACCAGGGATGGAACCCCAGTCTCTGCACTTGCTAAGCAGGTGCTCAGTCCACTGAGCTATCTCACCGGCCCACAATTCTATTTTTCAGTCTGGAGCTTTCACACAGGGCTCTATGCTCAGCCCTTTATTAGTTTATATTTTGAGACTGGGTTTTGCTGAGTTGCCCCACTGGGCTCCAATTCCCAACCCCCGTTTCAACCTCCTAGAGCCCTCACAGGGCCTTTTCTGAGCTGAAAAGCACTGGCAGCCTCTGTCTGTTCACAGCCTCCCTTCATTCTGCTTCCGGGGATATTTCCTTGCACAGGCTTTGCGCTTCAAAGCTCCTGGGGGCTTCCTACTGCCCCTCATAATAGAGCAACTAAACCACATCTGTGGCAGAGAGTGCCCTAGTGGGGCAACTTCAGCCTGAGTTCTTGGACTCCAGGCAGGTTAGGGATGCTCCATGCTTGTCCTGCTGGACGCTGCTGACGTTGGCATTCGGAGCTCAGGCTGCAAGGCGTCTGCACTCTGTGGGACAATACTTCAGCAAGCTACCCAGTATTACTTCGGTTGTGCAGTAAGAAAAAAGAGATATATCACTTCAATAAATTCTGAACGATTTGATCACAGAATGTTGATCAAGGAAAAGTGAGCCTATTTCCCTGCCCTTCTACAGCAACAAAGGAAAGGTACCACGGTATTTGCCAAGGGTCTGCAGTTTGGTCACAGAGTAATCTCCAATGCTGAGACCCACACAGGGTGTCTCCACTCAGAAAGATAAATAAGATAGAGCAATAGCCCAGCATAGCCACGTGGCCAGGCTGCAGTGGCCACATCTGCATCCCCCGCTGTGGTCACCTGTGGGCCCAGACAACCCTATTAGAGCTATCTCATTCTTCTCGTAAAATTTTCGAAACGCTTGTGCCACACGCTTGTGTGCAGGTTTAGTCTGTAACGACCTTTCACGTTTAAGTACTGCAGAAAGACTGCTCACTGATTTTGTGTGGACTGATTTTTCGCTAAGCTTTAATGCCTCCACTCCCTGCACGCTGCCTCCCCCGGCCGGTTCTTTCCTTCCACCTGATCTCCTAGAACTGAGTCTCGATGAACCAATCAGGTTCCAGCTCTTTCAGCGTTTGCCATCTTCAACCGGAGAGACCAAGATCAAAATTTTAAACCGCTATTCAAAATTCACAAAACTACATATGAAAGAGATTTAAATAGGTAAACTTTCAAATGCACTAAGACTTCCAATAGGCCTTCGATGCCTTAAACATCAACAAAAGTAAGAAACGCGCTACTTTGTCTTACCTTAATCTGTCTGGCTTACCCCACATTTTGTGTTTTTTGTGTGCGCTTGGAATACAGCCCTGGCCAGCGGCTTTGGGGCCGACTTTCCCGTCCTGTCGGCCTGCGCCCTCTGCTGGCCGCTGCTGCTCAAGGCGTGCCCGAGTGCCTGCCGCGGGACACGCGTTGCCTGGAGCGCTGATGCTGTGCTGCGGTTGCCTGGCAACAGATGCTCGCACCGAACTCCTGAGTTTTCCAGCGGCTTCCTCCGTGGCTCCAGATCAACTAGCTAGGATTCCAGAACCTCGCAAAGAGGGTCAGCTTCCCAGACTAGAATAGCAAAAGGCCAGATTATTGTTTTAAAAGCAGCCGTTTGGGAGCTAAGGATGTGCGTGGTGGTAGAGCCCTTGCCCTGCATGCAGAATTCCCTGGGTTCGACCCTCAGCACTGCGAAAAGACTTCTGTAAAAATGTCTCGAGACCTGATCGTAGGCTAAGACTGGCTTTGCGCTTTCGCGGGAAACGTTTCATCGCCAAGCAAGGAGCGTTTTTTCTGTTTCCGAGTGTTGCGTCTGTCACTTGGAGCGGTGTGCTGAGGCCACCCTGGCCCCTAAGATGACGGGCACCATCGTTCCTGCCATTTCGAATCAGTGCAAATATAAATAAATTACTCTGTGGACAAAACCTTCGTCAGCCTCCAATCACTAACCAGAAGTGTCTTCCTAGTGGGTGCGTCGTTACATCCAGAGGTGCGGGAGGCCCTGGTTCCTTCCTCAGTCCTCAGCAGGGTAAGGAACCAACAACACTAGGACCCGTCCGGCCTACAGCGTTCCCTGGAGACGTAGCAGCTCTATCCCCAGGCCTCGGGTTCGGCGGAGGTGGCTGAGCAGGGACCAAAGTTGACTGGCACCTCGGGCGCCGCCCCTTATAGAATATGCATTATCTGCGGGCCTGGGGACCCTCCCCTAATGGAATATGCATCACTTGCAGTCCTCTAAACCCTCCTCCTCGTGGAATAAGCATGAGCTAGGTCACCTGCGGATCATCCCTCTCATAGAATTTGTGTGAGCTTCAGGGCTTCCGGACCTCCCTCGTAGATTATAAGTGATCCGCCAGCCTTGGGGCCCGCCCCCTCATAGAATATGCACACTTGATGTACCCTCCCCTCATAGAATATGCATAACCCGCGAGGCTTCCGGACCCTACCTAGCTCTCCTGGAATATGCATAAACTTCGGGCCTTGGGACCCGCCCCCTTATAGAATATGCATGAGCCGCGGGCCTCCCCGGGGCGCAGCGCCGGGAGCAGCTCAGGCTCTGCGCGCTGTGGAGAGGCGCGGGCCGCCGGGACCCTCCCGCAGCTAGTAAGCGCCTCTGCCCTCCCCAGGGCGGCGCGGGCCCGGGAGCGGACAGTGAGCCGAGGCAAGGGGCCGCCCGCCCGGGCAGGTGGCGGCGCTCGGTGATCCGCGGGCGAGCGCGTCGCCCCAGGTCTCCCGCACCAGGGCTCCGAGCAGCGCGCGGGGTGCACTGAGCGAGAGGGCGCGAGGGCTGGAGCCGGGAGCCGGGGCGAGCTTGGCACGGCCCCGCTGTCCGTCTCCACGCGGGCCTCCGCCGCGGGCACCCTCGCGCGCGCGTGGGAAGCGCTGCCGCCCGTGCGTCCTGAGCCCCTCGGGGAGCGGGCGGGAGGGGACGCCGAGCCGCACCCCGGGAGCCCCAGCCCCGCTTCTCCCGCGCCCCGCACCGCGCCTGCCGCCCCTGAGCGAGCGCGCAGGATGGGCTGCCTGGGCAACAGCAAGACGGCCGAGGACACGGGCGTGGACGAGAAGGAGCGGCGCGAGGCCAACAAGAAGATCGAGAAGCAGCTGCAGAAGGAGCGCCTGGCGTACAAGGCCACACACCGGCTGCTGCTGCTGGGTAAGGGGGCGCCGACCCCCGACCCGAGCCCGGAGCCCCGGACCGGCTCCCTGAGGCAGGAGGCTGCAGTCCGGTCGGGCCGCTCGGCAGCGGTGGGGACGGCAGTGTGAGGGGCCCACGATGACCGCCGTCTGTCTGTTTACTCCTAGGGGCTGGAGAGTCTGGAAAAAGCACGATCGTCAAGCAGATGCGGATCCTGCACGTCAACGGCTTCAACCCCGAGTAAGGAGTCCGTCGGGCTGCGGGGCTCAGCGTCACACTGAGCGCTTCGCCACCTCCCTGAAGCGCTGGCTCCATGACCCCTTGACCAGAGTACATTTTAAGGGAAAAACAGACACTCGCTGTCGAATTTGGCCTAGTTAGCCAATTTTGGCACTGTTCAGTTAAAAATTGTTTTGCTTAACCAGATGCAACCTATTGGATTTCTTAAGGTGCGGAGTTGCCCCCCGCGCTCCTAGCCACTGCCTTGTCCTCTTCGTGTGTCTGAGTTACCCAGCGGGTACCAAAACCCAGGCAGCACGGTGCCCCTTAATGTAAACGCAGTGCTCACCTGTAGCCTGCACGGACGCTTCCGCTTGCCTCGCATCACCTCTGGAGGGTTTATCAACACCACATAAAGGGTTGTGGTGCTTCATTGTCAAGGAAGTGATGGCCAGAAAAACATCAGGTTCAGTTTTCCAGATATTTTAATCCCTAACTGGTTGAACACGCCGCGTGTGGCCAGGTTAATGCCCATGAACTCTTTTCAGAGCACTGCCTGCCCACATCTGCTTCAATCTACGACTGTGAGGACCTGGGCAGATTAAACATGGGCCTTGGTGCATTCGTGTGCCATATCTATAATACCTTCGTGGTGTTTTTGTGCGAGCGACATGATTCCTTAGGCTGATGGGGGTGCTTGAGTTTGTCTGCCAGATTAGAAGCGAGGAAGGTTTTCATTTCCCAGTAAAAACCATTGCAAACATTCCCTAACGAAACCCATCTGCCCACAGCCTTGCTGGAAATTTGAAAATCCCACTCAAATGATTCTGATCAGTGCCAAGGGTGAATTAAATTAATAACAATTATTTTTTCCACTCAGGGAAAAGAAACAGAAAATTCTGGATATCCGAAAAAATGTCAAAGATGCTATTGTGGTAAGGATGTTTCCTTAAATGTTTGCTGAGCCGAAAGTTATGTGCTCCGGGCCCTGAAACTGCGTAGGCAGGAGCTATGAGCTTTGTTGGTCACCCACGGACCCTGCTGCTATGTGTCTCTGTCTCTCCCCCCACTTTAGACGATTGTCTCGGCAATGAGCACTATAATCCCTCCGGTCCCACTGGCCAACCCTGAAAACCAGTTCCGGTCAGATTACATCAAGAGCATTGCTCCCATCACCGATTTCGAATACTCCCAGGTAAGTCAACCCTTGCCAAACTATTTTAAACGGTGAAAGACAGAGCTACTTGAGTTGGCATTAAGACGAACTCCACAGCTGCCTCACGAGCTGGACAGTCCCTCTGGGGGAGATGTTTGTGGCTGTGCTGACCAACGCCCAGGAAGGCGGCAGACCCTCAAGAAAGGCCAGCGGTGCCTCTTCCTGGGTGCTGTTCACATGCACAGTGTAGCCTCGCCCCAGATTGCAGCAATGCAGCTGCAGGCTGCCCCTGTGGAAATTTCAGGGAAAAGAGAACTCAGGGCCTGAGTTTATGCCAAGCCATGTGCGTCCGACGCCTGGGGAATGGGGGCATGCCTCCCCAATAGCTGGACCCGGTGCACCTCTGCTGTGTGTGTTTGAATGCAGCTCAGTCCACACCGGCTTTCCATATCACTTGTGTGGTGGCGTTGCTTCTGTGAGAGGCTGATGGCGGTGCTGCTTTTCTCTTGATGGATTTATGTTTCTTAAAAGCATTGTCATTTGGTAACTTGGTAAAGAAGGTTTTGAAGGAAAATGGTGTGTTAAGCTTCCCAGAAAGCAATTGCCGTTAGAGTTCCAAACAACCCCCAAGTGTGCATGCGGGTGTCCCTGTGTAAGCCCGCCAGTGTTCTGGAGTTTGTGCTGTCAGGCACGGTGCTTTGAGACATTGTCATTTTCAGAACCCCCTCTTCCCAGGGATGCTGATGCCACAGCCACTATGCTAGGTGAGAGATAGGTGCACCTGTGGCCCCCCACTCCTCACAGAGTGCTGGTGCCCCGTGGCTTCTGTACCCATGTGAAGATAGAATTACTTATTTTCAAAGCTTCTATTTCCATCCTTAATGTGACTTTGGCTTCCAATTAGCCTCCCAGTATGGCAGGTGACACTTCTGGAGCCCTAAAAAGGAATTAGCGTGGCAGCTGGCCAGGAGGACAGGTGGTCTCTGTGTCTTTACCTGGTGGCTAAGGAAGAGGTGGTGGGCAAGGCAGCCATGCTAGGAGGCCTCCTCATGGCCAACAGGGCACGGCAGGTCCTCCCAGCTCTTGGTGGCATCTCAAGCACCAGAGAAGCTTCCAAACCCACCAGTCCAGGGGATTTGCCCTTGCCCTTATTCAGCATGGATGTTATTCACAGGCTGTCAAGAGTTTGCCCAAAGCAATCACCAAGTAGCTCAGATACTGGGGAGGGGTTATCTAGAGCAGACGCCAAGAAACTGAGTTCTGTTGCCAGGGCCACACCTCCCTCTGTCGTGACAATCCACAGAGGATCGCATCCCCCACCCACTCTGAAATCCAGAAGCTGTCAGCAGCTCTCACGTGCAATGTTTAAGGGACTCTCAAGCCCCACGTAGGTGGCTTCTGAGATTAGCCATACACACTTGTAACACAGGCCCAGAAAGAGCACAGTGTGCTCAGGAATTAGCCAGCAACTCCCGTGGCGAGGAGCACGGTGTGTTTCACATAGATCTGTCGGGGTTTCTCTCTGTTAGGTGCCTACAGTCCTGTCAGACAGAGCATGCTGTCCTTACTGCCAGGCTTGTGGGACTAAAGCGACTCTCGTCACATGTATGATATTCCTCTGCAAAATGCCACCTTCCTATTTTGCTAATCACACAACTTCCAATGGCATTTACCTCCCCCCCCCCCATAGTGCTTGGAAATAGTCGCGCTGCTGACCTTATTAAAGTGGGCGATTCTTAGGGTCACGTCTGATGGTCTCACCCAAGAATCCTGTCCAGATCAATGTCTGGCATAGACTGTTGACGCTTGGTACACATGAAGGAGTCTGAATTTTGTTGAAAGGAATGCATTTCTTGTGAATAACGTAAAGTGGAACTAAATCAAGTATTTTAACAGCAAACAGGGTGCTCCATGGTGTCCAGTACTTTTTTGAGATTGAGTCCTTGAGAAAGTCTACCGGGGCATCACAAGCCAAAGCTTTTGCATTTATTTTCCTGTATATATAAAGTTACTCATTTTATGTTGTGGTGTTGGGTACCAAACCCTGGGCCTCCCACAAGCCAGCCAAGTGCTCTACCTCTGAGCCACTCTGGGCTGCAGTGAAAAATCTTTTGAAACAAATTCATTAACCTGGGCAGTGGGGGCAATGATGGGCCTCCTGCTTAGCATGGGTGGGCCTGTCTTTAATCCCTGGCACCCAAAAGCGTTTTTAAGTGGTTGGAGTTGAGCAAAAGAAATTAAGAGGAATGGCTTTCTTCCTCGTGGTGAGCAGTGGGCTTACTTTGGTTCCTCTACTCTCTGCACCGCCTTTTGCTTGCATTCTGAAAGCTAAGTCCTCGAGCGCTGCAGGGGTTGTGCGTGCCCCAGAGCGAGGGTCCTGGAATGGAGGAGTCCAGCCAGGCCTTGGCCTGGGGGCTGGGGCCCAGCTGTGTGACAGGCAGCCCTCAGCCCTTGGATGCTGCTGCAACTGGGTGAGTCAGCACCAGCAGCCAAGATTGCAGAGGGCATTGTGGGAGGTGAGGTTGGCGCCATGCTGGAGCCAGGAGAGTTGACCCAGACACCATCATCGGTGCCTTGGGTGGAGCAGGATGGGCCAAGATGGCCGAGTCAGGGGTTCCAGGATGCGAACCATTCAGGCCGCTGGTGTCGGGAGTGGTGTGGAGGGAAACAGAGAGGCTGATGGAGGAGGGTTGGGAGTGGCAGCCGGGAGCCTCTGCTTCCTAGACATGGACCCTTGGTGTGTGGGCTGGGGGCACAGTGGAGAGTGCCGTACGCTACCTGGGGTCAAAGGGAGATTCTGGAGCCAACCAGGTGCAGGGCTGGGGACCTCAGGGCCATGAAGGACACAGCCTGTGAGGTCAGGGAGCCCAGCAAATGCTGGGCTTTGCAGCCTAAAGGTCACCATGACCTTGACAAGGCTAGGAGGCTGTGTTGAGGTAGGGCGGATGACAGCCAGGGAATGCCGAGTCACCATCAAGTTTCCCTTTGTCTGTGAGGCCAGGGGCATGGGACAGAGGAGATGGACAGCGCAGGCTGACTGGAAGATGGTCACTCCACAGTGTCTGTGACAGAGTGCACCTGGTGAGTCCTTGGGGACAGCAAGAGAAGTGACAGCACAGAAGGCCTTTCCCAGCAGGGGGTCCAGGAGCAGGAGAGGCTGGCACAGGTGCACTCCCAGGTGGGAAGTCAGACAGCTGGCAAGGCAAACCGCAGCTTGAGTGAAAGTGGCGTGTGCCTCAGGGACCACCCACTGACTGAGGCCGGGTATCATCGGTGACAGCACAGTGATGGGTAAAATTCTCGTGAGCTCCAGCCCGGGCTCCTGTCACCCCCTTCACAGCCATGGGGCCACGGGGGCCTCACATGTGAACAAGAGGCAAAGACATTTGCTGCCGAGCAGAGGGGTGTGGGGAGGATGCTGGCGTAGGATGTTATATTTTAATATCAAGTGGAATAAATGTAGAAGTACCTTGCAAAGCACAAACCATGGTGCAAGCAGAGGTGCTGATCTTAGCTCCCAACGTTCAGTTGCTTTTGCCTGCTTACATTTTACTTCCCAGAAACTCCCCAAGTTGGGTCTGTGTCTGCAGTCACATCGCTTTGTGTTCATTAGGGTTGAGCAATGAATCATCCTTGGGGACAATTCCAGTAACGTTTAGACTCTCTGACCGTTTGTGAAATAGCAGAAATCATACAGCTGCCTGCCCTAGTCTCCCCTGGAAAAGCACGTTAGCACACTACTAGGCAAAGTCGCTCTTGAGTTAATTAAGTTGCTCGTTTTGTCTTTTCACACCTGGGTTGTATGTGGCTTTTGTTAAACTGCATCCCATTAGCTTCCTTTAGGGAGAAAAACACAGTGGGCATGAACACAGGCAGTCTGGCCCACCATTCGGGCGCCCCTTGGGTTATAGTAAGAACCCACAGCAGCATGAACCCAGAGAGCGGGCACTGCCCCTGCCCAGGTGAGAGCCGGGCTGGCACCGGCACACAGCATGCCGACTGAGTCAGTCAGCTTCCTGATCTTGGCTGGTGACTTTGGCCCATGCATCTGCCACAGGAGAGGGCCTGCGTGGGTCCTCACCACAGCCAAGCCCACCACTGTGCAGTCTCCGAAGAGACAGACACTGGGTTTCCGGAGCACTCCTGGGTTGTCTAGGCTAAGGGTTTTCTTGCATGTTCTGTAAATTAGCCAGTCAGAATCCTACTCTGTAGATCAGGTAAGCAGGTCACTCTGTGGGTCCACAGTGCCCTCCTTGAGCAGCCCGCAGCCCCCCACGGTCCCTGGGAGAATGACACCTCGTGTCTGCTGGCGGAGGAGCAAGGAACAGATTGGCCTCCCTTCCCTGCCCCAGGTCAGGCTCACAGAAAGCATTCCTAGCACTGGGGAACTGACTGTGACAGGGCCCCTCACATCTGTGTCAGCAGGATCCAGGGTCCAGGGACAACAGCTGGCTTCCGTGTGTGCCACAGAATTGTAGCTAAAGCCTGGACTTCAAGACAGCGCTGTTCTTCTCCATGGAGCTAATGAGGTGTGGCACACAGGGATCACGGGCTGGGTGGGGGCTGCCGTGCGGCGTGTGCCCACTGTGCACGAGCTGGAACCAAGGGACAGAAATGTAAAGGCAGAGGGAGGAAGAAGCCACAGAGCAGGTCACCAGCAGGGAGCTGCCACGCTGCCTTCCACATGGCATAAGAGGGAGAGGGGTCACCTGTGTCATGGTGAAGAGGTGGATGTTACTGTAGAGGAAACTGTGGCCCTGGCTGCCCTTGCTGGGCCAGAGCCACCATGTAGGAGGAGCCTCCACCCAGAGCAGAGCAGAGCTGCGGAACAAGGACCTGGTCTCGGTGCCACCTGGGTACCCGAGGAGGCTGAGGCAGGGCGCTCCTGGGTAGGAGGCCAAGGCACTCTAGGAATCCTCCTGGAAGTCTGAGTTTGTGACAGGACAAGGACAGTGGGCTGGGCCTCACTGCCCCTTCCCTGGGTGCACCAGGGAGATCCCAACTGTCCCTGTGGCTGTCCGTGGCTGATGTAGAGGAACGCAGTGGTGCACAGGAGGTGCAGTTGTCCTGCTCTGTGGGAGGGAGGGACAAGGCCTAGCTGCCACCTTGTCACTGTCCCCGGGACCAGCTATCCAGGTGGACGCCCACCCAAGGCCCACAGGCAGTCTCACTCCCATTCCTCACACTGTCCACAGGGAGCCTGGGAGGTCCAACTCAGGTGCCCAGTGGGTGCTGGAGCTCCTCTCCCACCTGTCTGCCCCCCCACCCCCACCTGTCCAGGGACTGACCATGCCGCCAGGTTGGTGCTGAGATGAGCACTTCATCTCTGGGGTTCTGTTGGTGAAACAGTTGGCGTCCTGGGGTGTTCTCAGGTCTTCTGAAGTCTTCACAGAGGCCTTCTGAGGTGACAGGCAATCTGCACCCATCCCTTCTTTCCGGGCTGTGGGGGAGGCCTGGCCTGCACACACGGGTCAGGGTAGCTGGGCCGACCTTACGGAGAGCAGAGAGGTCACACTAGACACAGCCCTCAGTGTGTTCTGGCACAGGCTGTGGTGGGTGGAGAGACCTCGGCCAGGCTTCAGGGTAGAGGCGAGGGGTAGGGTGGGTGGGGAAGGGGTGCTCAAGCTCTGGGAGTCAGTGCCCCACAGGGCAGGGCTGGGTGACAGAGGAAGTGACATGGCCACACGACTTGGCAGTCTCACTACTGAGAGGGTTGGGGAGCCGTTGGCCCAGGGAGGGGACATGGCCCTAACAGGTGACCAGAGCCCCAGAATGTGGTGTGCAGGCTACTGGAAAAGGACTCTGGGGTCTCTGGGGTCTCCTCATCTGCGGGCTTTTGCTGGGTGCTGAGCCACATGTTCTTTCAGGACTGGAAACACGGGGTCCTTTGCCCTGTGCGTCTGTGTGCATCCTCAGAATGCACAAGAGGAGGACACGGTCCTCAGCACAGTGGTCACAGTGAGGAGGCATGACACGAGCACCCTCTGCTTTGTCGTCACCCACTGTGCTCAGATCCCACCATGCCCAAGAGCAGCGAGCAAGGGTAGCCACCGTCAGCCGTGGCGACGGCCACAATGCTTGCCACAGTCCAGTCAGCCAGCCACGGCATTCCCTCTCAGCATCTCTTTCCTCTTCTTTGGGGTCAGGGATGTGACACTCATGCCATCCTCACTCTTATTGAGGGTACCTGGGGCTCTGAGGCTCCTGGGCTGGATTTTGGGTGTTGGTGGCGTAGCTCTGAGCCACTCACAGTGTCTGTGGTGTCACCGTGAGTCAGTAGAGGAAACTTCCCCGGGGACTTGGAGCACGTCGGGTCTCCTCAAGGTGCTCATGGCCTGGCACACTCATCGGTGTGAGCTGCTGTACACACTCAGGAGGAGAACTGGAGTGTGATCTGTGGACTCCTCCCAGACACTGCAGCCACCATGAGTAGATCCTCATGCGTGACCCTAGAGCCTCACGCTGCCAGAGCATCATGAGCTGTGGCTTGCGCATAGCCGTGCACCTGGCCAGACTTCTCTGCACCTCAGAAGCCCCTGGAGGACCAGCCAGAGACCCCTCTCCATTCCACCCCAAGCTTTTGAGCTCACAGGAAGTGGCCCTTCAGGGTGGTGTGGCAAGGTGAACCACAGAAGGCTCCCCCGAAGGCCGTCCTGCTCTGCAGCTTGGTCACTGCGAGGACCAGGAAGTGCTCAGCCACCCCAGGTTGGGGGTCTTACATAACCTCGAGAGAGATCACTGCGCCCTGCTCCCCTGTCTGCAGGAGTGCAGCAGCGGTGGGCGGCTGTGCCTACACCACAAGAAGACACACAGCAGTCGGCACCGGTGGCTCCTGAGGGAGGAGCCACAGGAGAGGCAGAAAGACGGGGTGGAGCCAAGGTCCTCAGAGACTCTGTGAGAGCACCACGGGAAGGCTGCAGGCCTTCATCTCTACTTCTGAGATGAATCACCCCCTGCTTCCAATCTGGTCGTTTATTACTTCACATAGATTGAAGTAAATCAGCTGTTTGCATAACATCCACACTACACAGAGCAATGCCACTTTCACAATTGCGTTTGGAGCCAGGAATGGTGGTGCACATACAGAATCCCTGTCCTTACGGAGGCTGAGGCAAGAGGATCACAAGCTTAAGCTCAACCTCAACCTGGACAACTTAGTGAATTAGCAAGATCTTGTCACAAAAACTAGAGAGAGAAAGAGAGAGAGAGAGAGAGAGAGAGAGAGAGAGAGAGAGAGAGAGAGAGAGAGGCAGGCTGGTAATGTAGCTCAGTATGAAGACCCTGGATTCAATCCCCAGAACCACCTAAAGAAGAAACAAAAATTACGCTTGCATTTATTCAGGTGGGAAAGACTGGTGTGCAGTGTAGCATCCAAAGCCCATGAAAGCACAGAGCGAAGGGGATTTTTCTTCAGCTGCCCTCGAGTCCCTGCCCAGCAGCAGGGCGATGTGAGTCAGCAACGCAGTTGATGCCACCCAGTCCCCGAGTGGCTGAAGATGGTTGTCATACGCAACACATAGGTGGTGGCGCTGGGGACAGCCCCAGGGCCTGGAGCTGCTAACCAAGCCATCCCACTGGGCTCTCCTGTGAGCCTCTGAGGTTCTTCTGTCTCTTAGAGAGGACAGCCCACGGCACTGACTTTATCCGTGCGGGAGAAACATCAGCACAGAACTGCCACGTGAATAGTGTTCAAATGCACTTGAGAGCCAGGGGCTGTGGCAAGGAACAGTTAGCCAGAGCCCCCTCCACCCCATGGGTCACCACGCTTGCAATGTGACTGCTCAGACACCAAGCAGGAAGTCACAGGCTGGACAGGGCAGGATGTCTGCAGGCCCAGCTGGCGGCTGGAGCGATGGCCCGGGCCAGGCTTCAGGACAGCTCCTCTCACCCCAGGAGACTGGCGCTGCCGTTGTCTTTGTCACTTCTCCTGGGCTTTCAGACGGTCCCTCCATGTCCTGGACATCCTGCACCCCTTTCCCACGGGCCTCCTCCTCTCCATAGAACCTGCCCAGCCTGCTCGTATGCGCTTCTGCCGAGACACAGTGGCCACAGCACAGTGACCACTCATCCTCCCATGCTGCCTTGCCCAAGTGGCTGCTCAGCAAGGACACGACAGTGGTGAGTGGCCAAGGCATCCACAGTTACCACCCCACCAAGCCCTGCCCTGAGCAAGACTGAACTTACTCAGAAAGCAGAGTCCTGAGGCGTCAACTGGAATGTGTTTTCACGCCTGCCCTTGTGCTGGCAGCGAGCTTGTGCACTGCCACGTGAAATTTGTCACCAAGTGTGCAGAAGCCCCGGGTGGGAGCCATCTGCTGGGCTTGGTGTCCCACATGGCCTTCGTTGAGCTCAGCTTCTGTGTGCTGAAGCTAGGCAGTGGCTCCGGGTCTATACTGCATGCCAACCCCAAGGCCTCAGGCTACACAAGGAACCTGGGTTAGGGCTTATGGCCTCTGCAAGCATTCAGCTTGGTGAAGGAGGAAGGTGTGTGTGACATGCAGGTGACAGAGAATGGGGCCATAAGGCATCGGTTAACTCAGTGCTGGCTCAAGTGCACTGACAGGAAACTGTAGCCACTCAGGAAGGGCTCTGAACACGGGGTGCAGCACTCGGACTGGGGGCTCCTTGGTACACAGATTGGGCGCTCCCGGAGGAGGAGAGCTGCCATCCACGGGCAGCCCAGGACTGAGACCCTGAGGGTGGAGCCCACCTCACCAGGGTTAGAGGTATTGGAGAGGGGGTGAGGAAGTGCCCGCACCCACTGAGAGGCTGCGCATTCTCCACCATCTCTGGGGTAGCGCAGGTTGGGGGCAGCTGCCAAAGAGACTGGAGAGTGAGATGGGAGAGAGCCCAGGGGCCTGGAGGTACCAGCAGGAAGCGCAGGTGGGAACCATCCAGGAGCAGCCTCAGCCCCAAGGCTGCTGGGACAAAGGCTGGCGCTCAGGAGGCACAGAGTTCACAGATGCCACCCACCGCACGTTCACGTAGTCTGTGTTCAAGGAAATGCTCAGAGGGAAAAGTATTTTCCAGCTAACTATACTGTGAGATTTTTCCATGTTATAGAATATGTAGATTTAGTGCAAGGATAAAAACATATTGATTGGTTAATTTAGTTCCATTTAAACTTCCTCATTCCAAGTTGAGATAAAGTTAATCTTTCCCCCGTCTTATTAATTCCTCCCACTTGTCCACATGCACAGTGTAACATACTAATACATGTGCATGCTCACATGGCCACAAGCACACAAGTGCACATGGAGAGGCTGACACATGCACAAAATGGTATCTAAACCAAGCTCTGCACTGCCCAATTATTCTTAAAATAGCTAAGAGGAGGCCTGGCCTGATAGCTCAGCAGACTAAAGCGCCTCCTTAGGCAGAGTGCAGTGGCCAGGGTTCGATTCCTGGCATGCCCTGCCATGCTTCCCCTCACCTCCACCCCAGGACGCTCTGAAATGGCAATTGAGACTGGGTGTGGTGGCATTTGCCTATAATCCCAGTGCTTGGGAGACTAAAAACAGGAGAATTGCCATGAGTCCGAGCTACCTAGTGAGACCCTATAGACCCTGTCCTAAATACATTAAAAAAAAAGGATGATAAGATGCCAACAATGGTGGGGGGCCTTCATGTTAGCTCCATTGTTTAAGTGCCTACTTGGGCAAACACTGTCAGGCATAGGGGACTAGAGTTCGATCTCCAGCTCCACAAGCCTCACCCAAGCTGTCCTTAAGGCAGCCTGAGCCAGCCAGAAAAAAGAAAAAAAATCTCTTTAAGGGCCGACCAAATAGCTCAGCGGATTAAGGTGCCTGCAAGCAGGCACAGGGGCTAGGTGTTCAATCCCTGGACCTGCCATGCCAGCCTATACTCCCCAGGATGCACTGAGACAGCAATTGAGACTGGGCATAGTAGCACGCTCCTGTAATCCCAGCTCTTGGAAAGCTGTAAACAGATGGATCACTATGAGTCCGATCTAGTAGTGAGATCCTGAGCACCCTATAGACCCTTCCCTAAAAAATAAATATAAAAAAATGAACAATGACATATTGTTATCTTCAAAGTAGTTGTTCAGATTACTAGATATAGTTGTGCAAATTTGATGAAAAAAAGTTAAACATAGCTGTGCCTTTCAATAAACCAACAGAAATTAGGGGTACCATTATCTTAGTGATCTTGTGTGTATAGATTTTTCCTTTCTTTCTTTCTTTTCTCATTTCCTTCATTGCAGTTTCTTTGCCTTTCAAAATGGGCATCTGAAGGGACAGGGAGATAGCTCAGCAGAATAAGCACTTGCCTGGCAAGCACAAGGTCCTGAGTTCAGTCCCCGATACTGGGGAAAAAAAAAAAAAAAGTTAAAAAGATGGGCATCTGAGATGAATACACACTTCTCAGATGAAGAAATACAAATGGCAAATAAATATATGAAAAAATGTTCAACATCATTAGTCATTCAAGAAACGCAAATTAAAACAACACTGAGATTCTGCCTTAGCCCAGAAAGAACCTCAGCCCAGGAAGAATGGAAGTCAGCCAAAGGGCTGGGGATATGGCTCAGCATTACAGTGCTTGCCTTGAAATTGCAAGTCCGGAGCTCAATTCCTGGCAACCAAGTAAAAGGAAGTCAACCAATAGCAAACGCTGGAGGGGCTGTGGGGGAAAGGAGCCCTCTCCACTATTGGTGGGAGCGTGGACTGGTGCAACTGTTGTGGAAATCAGTGTGGAGATTCCTCCCAAAAACTAGGGTTCAAGGTCCTATCTAGCCCAGCTATTTCCCTCCTGAGTATTTTTCCAGAAGAATTGAAAACCTCGTAACACTGCGATATATGTGCACCCATGTTTCTAGCAATATAATTTGTCACAGCTAAATCTTGGAATTGGACCAAATGCCCATCAGCTGCAGAATGGGTAAAAAAGATTTGGTACTCTTACACAATGGAGTGTTACTCATCTACAAGGAAAGATCAAGTCAAGGCATCCATAGGTAAATGGATGCAACTAGAGACCATCCTCATAAGTGAAATAAATCAGGCTCACAGGTTTAAACATCGCACTGTCTCCCTAACGTGAAAAGCCATAAGAGTAAATACAGCCTGCTTCTATCAGTACCCACCAGGGCCACAGAGGGGCCAGCAAGGAGTGCCAGAAACTGCAGGCTAGAGGATCAGGGCCACACATCCTGCTGGTCCAGGCACAGAAGTGCCCAGGCGGGCGAGCACAGAGTGAGACAGGGCCCTGCACTTGGGAAGGGGCCTCCGCACTGCACTGTGGACCGCACCTTCCTTGTGTCCCAAGCCTGTGCTTTCATCACACTCTATCGTGGCATCCGAGAGCCCCAGCGTGGAGCCTGCTCTGTGCAGGTGGGAGCCTGTGCCCTCCATGGCATGATGGTAGCAGAACTGAGCAGGCAAGCGCTGAGCTGCTGTGAGGCTGAGGACAGGTTTTCTGGCAGAGAAGAGGCTATGTGCAGGCACCTGTGTGGCAAGGTCCCTCCTCCTCCTGGGAACCCAAGGCGACCTCCTGGTTACCCTGCTGTCCAGAGCTAGAAGCCAGAGCTGGTTCTGGGAGGCAGTGGGCTGGCAGCACATCTGTGGTGCTTCCCAGCACCCGCGCTGCTATGGCCCAGAAACAGGGTGTCCCAGAGACAGTCCTGGTGCCAAGGACCTGCCTTGCCCTGGGACACTGGAGCAGGCATCTGCCACCGTTCAGCCTGTCCCTTGCACTCTTACAGTTCTGTCTCTCCTTGGCATCACTCTGTCCTCTGTTAACAAAACTTGAACTGGAAGCTTTGCAGTAGGCGGGGCAGTGACAGCTGCCTCCCCAGGGTCAGAACCTGATTACAGCCCCCCCACCCCACCCCACCCCCCGCTCTAGGTTTCAGACACCTGTTCTGTTAGGGGCTTGCTGAGGGCTGTGTCCCCATCTCTGTGATATTTCCATATCTGATTTTTTAAAACTCTGTCTATGCGTTGTCACCTAAACTTATTCTACAGGGACTGCAGCAGGGTCACACTGTGCTATCTTACATTGGGATTATCCTATGTGCTGTTTTACAGGTTGGATTCCTCATATCCTCAGATATAAGGTCTCCTTTCAAAGTACATAGCTAAGAGTTTTATTATGCCTCATATTTTTTAAAGTGTTTGTTAAATTTGAAACGTGGTCTTTGCATATTTTAAGGTCTTCAAGCAATAATTGTTTATGATTCTTTGGTGGGAATCTTCTGGCCCTTTAAAAGAAAAATACTTAATCCGTAAATTGGAGAAGTCTCTATCCAGACAGCTCCTGGAGCTCTCCCGGTGCACACACTAAAGTACAGCCCAGCAGCCTGAGCCAAGGACTGGAGGCTCAGTCGGTCGGGGCCAGGCGCCGTCTCTCACCAACCTGTCCTGGAGGTTTTTCACCTGTAAAATGGAGGTGGGACAATGCCAAGCCCAAAGAAGGAATTGGGCCACATGCGTGGAAAGGTTAGAAATCCCACAGTAGGTGTGAATGACAACTCCTGGGAGGATAAGATCCTAGACTCAGGGCCTCCAGCTACAGGGAGAACTGGCCAGGGAGGGCAAGGCGGTGACACTCCGACCATACGGCCCCTTGCCCAGAAGGCCAAAGTGGCCCGAGGGCCAGGTGGCTCCAGAGAGCCAGCTGGGACCTCACCGACGTCTCACAGGCACCTGCTGAGGGCCTCCACTCCAGGGCTTTGGACACTACGAGCAGGCACAGTTAGGAGGCAGCTTAGTGTCCTCTGTGAGCCACTTGAAGGCCAGTATCTGTCACTTTAACCACGCTCACTCTCATCTCGGCCACATGCAGTCCACGTGGTAAAGGCAAATAAAGTAATTCCCAACTTCTAAATAAGAAGCGGGTTCAGAGAGACCTGGCTATTAGGCTGCAACCTGAATAACTCCTGCAGTCCCCTGGGTGCCCAGCCCAGGATCACACGGGCAAAACATTCACCTTTAGAACTGTAGGATTTCTGTGTCTTATAATAGACACAGTGACAACCTGTCTCCCCCCAATGCTCCCAAAACTCTATTATTGAAATAATGCTACATTAAGAATGGAGAACATACCATCCTGTAAAAAAAAAAAGAAGAAGTTAAACATGGTATTCCTTCAAAGAAAGAAAAGGACCAGTTGTAGACATTTCCTTGGTGAACTGGATAATTCTTTTAAAATGTGATTTTATATAAGGAACAAATTAGCCAGTAACTGAGTCCTCAAAGACAAACTTCAGCTGTCATGAGGAGCAGAACCGTTGCACACGCTGAGGAGAGCACCCAGTGGGCAGTGTGGAGGGACACTCTGGATTGTACTCTCAGGACTGTCAGGTGGTTCTGCCCCAGGAGATCTTGGGAGCTGCTGCTGCAGGGGCAAGAGGGACCAGGCTCAGAATTAAGCAGATTGAAATGGGTAATGTCACGAGACCCTGTAACAGGGAATGTGCTCTCAAATGTTCACAGCGGTACTGTTCAGAACAACAGAAACTAAGAGCCGAGTGGCCCAGAGCAGGGCAATGAGTGGGAGCCATGCAGAAGCTCCCAGCCCAGCTGTACCTGGGGAAAGACTTCATGAGTGCAAAGATCTTTTCTAAAGTTCAAAAGGAAGCAGAATAAACTGCTGGGTTTTTAAGCCTGCACGTGTTCGAAGCCAGTTATTATCGTGGAAGACAGTGACCCAGCATGCAGGACACTGCACCTGGCAAGGGACAGAGGCGGGCAGGAGGGACACAGCCACGGTGCTCAGGACAGCAGCGTGTGGGCCAGCATGTCACATCCAGAGGTACAGGGCTCATGGAGGGCAATGAGGTCTGTGGGCCTCCATGGGAGGGTGAAGGTAGGGTAGGCTGGTCTTGGTAGGTGACAGATGTCAAGAACTGCTGTCACCCAGTTATGAAGCTGCTCCCCCATGAGGGCGGACTGGTGGTAGAGGAGAGCTGCACACGAGCCTGGGCAGATGGCCCTGCTGTGTCACTCTGAGGCTGCTAGCAACACCTTTGAGGTTAACCAGTCTGAAAACCCAGGGCTGCTGTTTTTCTCTGAGTGCTGTGCGTGTTGTACTGAAGCCGTGGCCCTGAGGGAACCCACTCTGGAGCCCGGGCCCTCAGCCCACCCCCTCCTGGTCTCAGGGTGACCGTGTGGCTGAAGTATCTGCTCTGATGTGTCGAACCAGCCCTGGTTCCTGTGGAAAAGAGAACTGAAGCAAGAGCCACAGACGCAGACATTGGTAGTTTCCCATGTTTTCCCAGCCGCACTCTTTGAAGATAAAGGTAGTAATATAAGCATCAAAATAGAAACGTTACATATTTTACTTCACGTGATATACCCAAAGTACGGTTTCAACAGGCAGTTTTTAGGAATTACTAACGAGCTGTCTAGTCTTCTCTGGGAGCCTCTGGATCCAGAGCACACAGTGTGCCCGCACTCCTTGGTCCAGCAAGCTGCGTGTCAGGCTGGACAAAGGCGCTGCCCACCAACACCAGGGACAAAAGATCATAGCAACTTTTCTTTCAGCACTCCTTTCTTCGTTGTGTTTTCTGTTTTTGTCTTCTCTGTGGTACTGGGGTTGAACCCAGACCCTTCACGCTGAGCTATACCCCCAGCCTTTTATTATTTCTTTTCTTTTTAGACAATTTCATTACTTGCTCAGTTGGCCAGGCTGAACTCAAACTCTTGACCCTCCTGCCTCAGCCTCCCCGGGTGCTAGAACTATAGTCCTTGGTCACCATACCACATCAGGGTTTCTTCTTTCCCAGTGCCAGTGCTCATGCCATGGAGGTGCAGGCTGGATAGGGCGGTCGTCCGTCAGTGGCTGCACAGTGGGCATTGCCTAGTGCTTGGCACCTTGCCCCCCATGGTCAGGTAGCTCTCAGGGCCTCCTGAGTGCCAGGATCCTCTGGTCCTAGGGGCTTCTGTGCAGCAGGTCTGTGTGGGGTATCCACCTCCATGCCCTGGCACCACGCTCCCTGCTGGAACCTGTTCTGTGGACATCCCAAGGCTGGGTTTTGGGGGCGAGGTCTCTGTTCAGCCCATAATGCATCCTTGACCCCTCTGCTCAAAAAGAGCTGCGTGGCTGCGTGTCGCTACAGCTAAACAGATTGTGGAATTTTGTTCTTTTTGTTTTATTTTATGCATGTACTTTTTAGAGCATTTAGTAATTCACTCAAGACTTACAACTGAGCATTTCATTGTGGAGCCAAACCTTGGCTGTGGCCTGCGTGTGAGTGTAAATGCCACACGCGGCATCCAAGCAGGCTGCATGGAGAAAGACCCTGTCCCGCCCAAGGGAAGGAACTGGGGGAAATGGGGCAGAGAGCAGCAGCAGCCACCTCCCGCGCCTCCCCGAGCGCTCCGCAGCCTCGGAGCTGCCCACCCGCGCGGGAAGCAGAGGAGGAAGGAAAGGCATGATTCACGGAATAGAGAAAAGAGGCATAAAGGAGCGGAATCGGTGGGGCACTGCTGGTTAGCCCGGGGGGCCGCCCCTGCGCAGGGCGTCCTATGCCTAAGCCCACCTCGGCTCTCACTCCTTGGGCCCCTCTCTTGGGTTTGTCCCTGGCCTAGCTGAGCAGAGTCTTCCCAGGGCCATCTGCCCATGCGAGTCAAGGAGCACTTGAGCAGCAGGAAGGAGTGGGTGCTCTGGGCACCTGGAGTCAAGGGTGCCAGGCCATGAGCCTGGGCCTCAGAGTGCTGGGTGGTGTAAAGGTGCCCTCGAGGGCCCGGGACAGCAGACTTGAGGGTGCTTGGGCTTCCTCGCAGCAGCGCAAGATTTGCAGGGAGCCCACGCGCCCTGTGAGCTCGCCGTCAGCCTGCGTGACTCATGGCTCCCCCTGCAGTGCCAGCACTGCAGGAAAGCTTGCCACGCTGTGTTCTTTGGGACCATGACAAGGAACAGGGCTGTGCCTGCTTCACGCAGATGCATTGTTTTCTGAATATTTTTGGTATCTTGGTTCCATCCAAAGACACAAATCTGCAGACCCAGAGTCCTGCTGCATGAGTCCAAACCTTGTAGCCATGAAGCATCACTAGGGGACCAGGCCATGCTCAGACCTGTCTTTGGAGTCAGAGAGAGCTCCCCTCCTACAGCCTGGCCTGGAGCCCACAGCAAAGGCCTGATCAGCCCCATCCCAGGGCTTCACCTGCTTTCTTTTCCTAGCATACGGTTAACCATCTCAGGCAAAGTTGGTGCCAGTGAATGGCGCTGCTATTTTGAAAGTTTTTCCAGCATGCCTTTAGTGAGCTGGGTCCCAGCAGGTACCCCAGAGGACCCGAGGACCTGAAGCCGGAGGCCTGAGGCCCTACCTACCAGCGAGGTGGCTCCAGGGCTCGGAAGGGTTAAACACCTCGCCTGCCTCCGCAGCCTGTCAACCTGTTATTGAGGTCTTCAAAGACTTCCACCCACGCCTCCCACTCTCTGGCAAGTGAAAGACATTTGAATTCCTCTTGCAAGGGAGGAAATTATTAAAATGAAAGAAAATGACTGCTCCCTGTTCTAAAAAGGAGAGAGAGGGAACGCGGGGCCCGCCCCTCGTGTGCTCCTCCATTTCCTGCACAGGGTGTCACAGAGGCAGCCAGGGCGCCGCACCCAGGGCGGTCACACACCTTGGGCCGACACAGCCTGTGCACCCTGGCCATCTGCCAGAGGCTCGGCCAGTCCACACGGTGGCGCAACAGGAAGCCCAGGGGAGATGGGAGGGACCACGCATGCCACCCCATCCCTGTGAAGAGCCTGAGAACAACGCTTGCGAATGTCCATTTTAGACCCTTTGGGTTGCAGGAACGTGGAGCAGATGGGGAGCGAGGGGAGTGGACGAGAAGGGGGGACACAGGTGTGTTGTGTGCTGTCCTGGGTGGGGCCTACAAGGAAGGGAGCAGGGTCTGGGTTGAACTGAGCGCCCCCCTTTACCCCAGGCAGACAAAGGAAAGCCAGGGCTGCCGGAGGTAGCTCAGCCCTCCCTGGACTGCACGGGGTAGCCGGGCCCTCCCTGGACCGCACTGGTGTAGCCCGGCCCTCCCTGGACCGCGCGGGGTAGCCGGGCCCTCCCTGGACCGCACTGGTGTAGCCCGGCCCTCCCTGGACCGCGCGGGGTAGCCCGGCCCTCCCTGGACTGCACGCTTTGCGTCTCCTGTGGTGCAGCAGTGTTGCGAGCAAACCATGTGCCCATAGCACAGCCCTCTTGTGGCGGCAGCTCTTGTACCCACAGGTGACACCTGGAGGTCAGCCAGGGAGCTGAGGTCCTCGGCCACTCAGTGCTGGCCTGGTTCCCCCTGAGTGCCCTGCAGCACAGCTCCAAGGCCCTGACACCTGAGGTCGTGCGTGAACAGAGAGGCTGTATTTTAACAATAGAGTTCAACCCAGAGGCTGCTCTTCCCACTCCTTGAACTGGTGTGGCCAGGTTCCAGAAGGGCCTAGGGGTCTTGAGCCGGGGCAGGAGCAACGGCCCGGGCCTGGCCATGCTTGATGCAGGTCCCAGCTGCTGTGACCCTGCCCCCCTTTCCCATTCCGTTCCTTTCTGCTGTCCCCAGTGAGTTAATCCAGAAGCTGTAAAATAACAGGCCCTCCAGAACTCACACCCACAGAACAGGGGCTCAGCCCTGGACATGTGTCCTTCACAGTCCGGGTCCAGCCAGCCTGAGTCTCCTGGGTTTCTCGGAAAGGAGGCCCTGACTAAGCTGGCCTCAGGGGATTGGCCTCAGGAGTCGGAGGTTTAGGGGCTCTATTTTAAATGCTTGCTCCAAGAGATTTCTAAAACTCCACGCTGGGGTTTTGCTTTGAGCACCCAGCTTGGCCACCTGAGAAGTGAGGAGGAGGTCACCACCACAGTGGCCTGCAGGCCTCCTGGCTCTGAGATGAGGAGCTCGTTCCCTGGTCTCTCTGTTGCTGCAGCCCAGAGCCGCACTTCTTGGGGCCCTTGGAATCAAGTTGGAATCAATCTTGATTTGTTAAATAAAAGGTACCAAAAAGCTACCCACTCAAAAATAGAATGTATATGACAACGAAGCATCAGCCCCAGAGATTCTCCTGCCATCTGGCTGCACTGAGGCCCTGGTCGGTGTAGCTCTCCAGACTCAGAGGGTGTCCAGCACCCCAGCCCAGGCCCAGACTGACACAGCCAGGTGACTCCAGCTCAGCCAGTGGGCCTAGCCAGCCACCCCTCCCCCATGGAACAGAGAAGCGCAGAGTCCCCTCTGCCCTCAGCCGTGAGTATTGCTTGTGCTGTGGACAAATTAGCCCAGACGTGGCCTTTTTCTCCGTGGTTTGGAGCTGCCCTCAGGTTTCCCCAGAGTCTGCTGTGCTCCTGTTAGTTTGAGGACCCGAACAGCTGCCCTGTCCCAGAGGCCAAGCGGTGGGAGGCAGCCTACAGCTCCTAGGTGCTGCCAACACCCAGGCACTAGCAAGCATTTCCCTTGATGGGGGCGAGGGGCTGGCTGGAGGAACAGGGGGCTACAGGGCAGCAGGCCTAGAAGGAGAGAGCTCAGAAACCGCCTGCAGGTGGGGAGCCTGGCTCCTGGCCTGGGGGCCTGATGAGGAGAGGCCTGGAGATTAAAACGGGAGAGGGATTTTAGTGGTTTGAGTTTCACTTCCACAAGCCATTCCTTGGAGGAGCCGAGAGCCCCATACTTCACGCATGTGGAGTCAATGCAACCCTGTCCCCTGCAGCCTCGCCTCCCCACTGCTGGGACACGAGGATCCCCGGGGCGGCCGTCGCTGCCTCCCCCCTGCTCACTCTGACGTCACTGTGTGCTCAGGGCTGTGCTGTTTACAGTAACGTAGGCTTTGAGTGCTGCTGTGCTTTTGCACAGACCCACCAAGTGCTGTTGGACCTCTCTCATCTGAGTGACGTACATGACCACTCTAATTCCACAGTTAAAGCGTGACAGAGCAGGTCAGAATGCAGCTCAGCATTGGAATATGTTGTTGCGTGTGGTTTTCGCCTTGGAAACCCCTTCGACATTTACCATAATGCAGAATCTGCAGTTAGCAGTCTGGCTGCTGAGTTCTCTATTAAAATAACTCAAACGTTGAATTAAAAAAAAAAAACCCTGCTAAACTGATACTTCATTGTTGAATTTATTTGTCTAGTTCGTCTATTTTTGAGAGCAGGATATTGAGGCATCTTGGCAAAATTGTGTTAGTGTTTATATGATGCTTTACAATCAACAGAGCTTGTTCAGCATACAAGTGATTGGTTTGTATATATTTTTAATTCTTATCTCTTTTGGTTAAATTTTTCCCTCATCCAATATGTAGTGACCTTCATATCAGTTTCGCCCAGAAGTCCACTTTGAAAATAGGATAGCTACATCTACTTGTTCTTAGGCTCTTGTTACACGAAATTTTGGTTTTCATCTTTTGATTTTTGGTCTGTGAATTTTGATTAAATGTTCTTTTGTACATACCATAAAAAAAAAAAAAAAAAAAAAAGCCTGCTACTCATAGCTCACTGTGAACAGCAAAATACCCAGGTTTGGGGAGAGAGGTCTCTGGTTCCCAGAGATGCTCGCTGCTGAGCCATCCCTGTGGTGGCTGGGAGCACAGCACGGTGGCCTGGGCCAGGCTGGGCACCGGGCATGGAGGTAGGAGCTGGGGGCCTGCGGAGCCCAGGAGCCAACGCTGTGCTAATGAAGTCCCAGTGGAAGTGACAAGGTACTCTGGAGACCCAGCTGTCACTCCCTCTAGGCTGCTGCTTTCTGTGTTGCTAGCCAAGCAGCCCCCAGGGGGTGTTCTGTAGCCACAGCAGAGCCAGATCCCAGGGCAGGTCCCCAGGCAGAGGGTGAGGTCAGAGCCCCAGGGGAAGCTATTTGCCTGCTAAACAGAAGGTCAATGACCCAGAGATTGAGCTTGTTTGTTTGGAATAAGTGAGCTGATTCCTCTCCTGGGTGTTTCTCTTGGTGAAACAATTTAAAAGCCTTTGAGGGGCTGGCTAGATGGTTCAGGGGTCTAAAGCACCTGCTTAGGAAAATTTAGGAACTGGAAGGACCGCAGTTGGATCCCCAGCACCACATGCTGTGCCAGTCCCAGCTCCAGGGCAGGCTGAGCCAGCCATAATACATATATACATACATACATACATACATACATACATACATACATACATACAATTAAAAATAAATAAATAAAAGCCTTTGGGGTGAGGGGGTATGTGCTATAACCAACTCTGCCGCCTACTTGCTGACTAAAATACTTCCAGGTGACCAGGAAAGCAAACTAGCCTGGTGCATCAAGACTGTCAGGGACAAGGGACAGGGGTGGCTCTGTAGGGGCTCAGATCCCCAGGGCCTCCTCCCCAGCCCCCCTGCCCTCTCCCCCCACAGGCTGCCTCCACTTGGATTTTGACTGCCAGTCATCATTTCCAGTTCCATCCCCTTGTCCTCCGAGCTCAGCCACACACATAGTGGAAGCTCAGGAATAGCTGTTGGTCACCTGTTGGCCCTTGGGGGCTATTTGGGGTCTGCTGGTAAACGGTGATAAGAACGGTGACCCTTGATTTAAAAATGTCTTTCACAAACTACTGTCCCAGGTGATAAAGAGAAAGAAACTCCCTACCTGAAAGATGCCTGGAAAGACTTTATGTTCTCTAAAACCAAAGAACGAATTGTAGGAATAACAGAGATTAAAAGCAGAATTTATCTGGGGTTTAGAAAGCTTCTGTCAGAGAGACAGGAGGGGACCCGAGTGGGTTACCAAGAATCCTACCTTTTCTAGGGATTTTTATAAAGCAAAATCATGGGCTGAGGGGATCTAAGGTGAGAAACATGGGTAATCACTAGGGGGGCATGAGGCGGAACAAAACTGTGGTCAGATAATAAGATTACAAGTACAGTTGTTCCAGTGAAATTGATTAAATCAGGATCTAATGGGGATCTCACATAGCAAATGGGCAGGAACACAGGACAGGGGCTCTTCCCATAGGGGGTTGGAGTAGGGACTCTTCCTGTTAGGGACTCTTGCTGGCTTTCTCTAGGTGATAGAGACCTACTTAGAACATCAGTGCCTGCTGTCCGTCCCCAGGGAGGTACATGGCTGCATTTGGTTAATCTTCTGTCTCGAGGTCCTTCCCACAGCAGGAGTGCCTGTCTCTCCCACAGTCCTAGGGTATCTTGTCTTCCATGTTGGGTCCTTTGAGGGCCCAGCCCTGTCGGACTGCCCATAATACTTCTCACACAGCTTCTACAACACAGAAACATGGTGAGATCACTCTACTGTGAGGTTCTTCAGGTTTTGTTTGTAGAAAAGAGTACCACCAAGCTTCCAAATTAGGTATGTTCATCAGAACTTTATAGCATGTCATTTTCCAGTACAAAAATCTGTGGAACTTGAGAAGTAACCAAGATGGAGCTGTCAAATGCATGTATAACTTCACAAAAACTCACAGTGGGTCAATGTGCTAAAATTACCAAACTCTCAGAAGAAAACATAGGGGTAAATCTTCATGACCTTGAATTTGGCAATGATTGCCATGACATAAAAGCCTTGAGCTACACAGGCAAAAATAGATAAATCAGACTTCATCAAAATTTAACACTTCTCTATAAGGGACATTATCGAGACAGCAAAAGGATTCCCCACATAATGGGAGAAATAACTACAAATCATACATTGATAAAGGTCTAGCATTCATAATATGCAGACAGCTCAACAACAGAAAAGACAACTCAATTTAAAATTGACGAAGGACTTGAATAGACCTGCATCGAAGAAGGCATGCACCTGGCTGGAAGGCTTGTGAAAAAGGTTCTTAGCATCATTAGTTATCAAGAAAGTGCAAAGTGAAACTATGGGCCGCTATCACCCCAGCAGGGTTTCTGTAACAAACACAAACAACACAGACCCTGTTACAAGGACGCGGAAAGGCAGGTTCTCCAGCACTGCCTGGGATGGCTACAGCAGGGCAGGGCGGCTGCCATGGGGACACCGCGTGGCTTCTCAGAAAGACACGCAGAGCCCGGCATGAGCTCACAAGTCCAGAGTCGTGGACGGCAGTGTCTCAGGTGGCTTTGCATTCACTCCTGTTGACAACAGCTCTTGCCACAAAGCCGAAGAGCAGAGACAGCCGTGTGTCACTTGCCACACAAAGGAAGCGAGTGCCTCTTCCCACTGGCCAGGGCTGGCAGAGCCAGCAGACCCCGGGCTAGGCAGAGGGACCGGGGACCGCAGCGCACACTGTGCGCATTCTTTGTCTGTAGCACCCAGGAGAGGCGAGTGGAAAGAGACAGTGAGTCGGTGCCGGGTAGGTTGCAGGGGCGAGATGGGTGGTGTGGGGGTCAGGGCTTTCCTTTGAACTGACAACAGTATCTGAGCCCAGCACAGATGGCTCCCTGGCTCTGTGACCAAACCAAAGCCCTGAGCTGCACGCTCGAACATGCTGAATGTTGCATTCCGTGACATTCACCTCAATTTAAATCATACACACATACGTGGAAAAACAAACATTGGCAGGTACCTAACAACCTGGTACCATGCCTGGGAGAAGTTAGCTTTCCTAAGTTTCTGTCTAGTGCGGAACAGGTCAGGTCAAAGGTGTCAACGTTGCAGTCACGCTAAGTACCCTTCGCTGATAAGCTACAGATTTGAGCCAAGGACTAAGAGCAGGTATAACAAAAGGCTCTGTGCTTAAAGTAACGAACGAGAGGGCCACAAGCAAGACAGGTGGAGGCCACACTGCTGGAAACCCCAGGCCAGCGGTGGTGAAGCTCAGGCACACGAGCTACGGCAGGCCGTACGTATCGCTGATCGCTCTAAAAGATTCCCCAACACAGCCAGCCGGGGACCCTGTTTCCTCCTGATGCTTGTCCTTGGGCTGAGAGTCAAGGTCACATGACGTCTTCAGGGTTGGTCAGGTCACAGGCACCAGGGCCGCTGGAAGGAGACCTGTCTCGCAGCACAGGGATGCATCTATCCTCTCCCCCAGGCAGAAGTTCCACGCAAGCACAGCACAGATTTAGAGCTGAGCTCTGTGTAACGTGACCGCAGCACGGGCTACTGAAGCAACAGCATTGCCCCGCCCCCGTGGATAAACATTTAGGGGTGCACTTCCACTGCCTTACACACGGGGAGACCTTTGTTAATTCCGTGGGGATCTTGGCACGGTTTTGAAGGAAACACTCTTTACTCCAGTCATCTGCTCAGCCTGATCTGTAACGGCTACACAGGGTTGATCTTCGAGACAGGGTCTCGCTATGCAGTTCAGGCTGGCCTTGAGCTCACTTTTGTAGCCCAGGCTGGTCTCAAACTCGCACCAATCGATCCTCCTGCCTCAGCCTCCCAAGGGCTGGGGTTACAGGCGTGCACCACCACGCCCAGCCACCTTAGTTTTTTACCACTCTTTCTTCAGAAGATAAGTTCCTGCTAGGTCTTCTTAAGGACATAACTTTAAAGTTTTTCATTTATATTGTTATATTGTTTTTTGTTTTTGTGTTGAACTGGCCTAATTTTCTCTTCTTTGTGATCAGGGGAAAAAAATTATTGTTTCCTGTGTACCAAACTTGACCTCTTTATTATAGTCATTTGTCACTTGAGGATTCACATGCAACATTCTAGGAAATGTATCATTAGGTGTCAACAGCAGAGTGCTCCCAAACGTAGGCCACTGTGATGTCACTAAGCCTGTGATCTTTGGGACCCCCATCCACCGCACTCTTGACCAAAATAATGCCTTCTGTGCCTCCTGACCAGCCCTGATGACCTCACACTCTCCCCTCACAGTCTGTGGTAGTGCGCATGCGGCCAGCCCAGGAGTGAGTCTGTCAGAAGCTAGGGCCTGTTTGTTGCCCACAGGGAGGGAGGTAAAACTGAAAACTCAGGAAAGTTCCCAGTGCCGTGGATCACAGTGTCATGGCGCACACTCAGGAGGGGGCGGGACTAGTGTGCTCCTCACACAGGGGACACAGTGGGCACGCGAGCAGGTCTCTCCTGCAGCAGGGACGCATGAGCCTTCTGTGCCTTGCTCCTCTGCTCCTGCCGTGGGTGACAGCAGAAGGGTGTGGGTGCTTGCTGCCTTCCTGTTACACTGCCTGGAGGTTCCGTTCTGTGAGGGCAGAAGGCACAGAGGAGCCTCGAGTCGGCCCAAGGCGTCTTCGCCCCAAGCCACTGTGTCTCTCTCTGGCTGGAGGGAATTTGCTTCACTCCAGCCTTCTCTAAGGAGCAGCAGGCACATGGGCTGAGGGGTGGCTGGGAGGGAGGCCCTGTGCCATCCCCAGCACCAGTGTAGCCGTCCCTCTGACAAGCAGCACAGGTGCCGCCGTGTGGACCTTTGTCACATGCACATGCGTAGACTCAGGCTGTCACCAGCAGAGGCTGAGTGCCTCTAGGCTCAGAGCCATTTTCTGGTCTGTAACAATGTTTTACCAGGCAGAGGAGTGTTACAGCAGGCTATGGGTGGTGAGCTACACACTTCACACCCTGAGTTGCTCCACACACATGGCTGAGTGTCCGCATCCAACAGCAGCCCTAGAGACTCAGCCCGGAGCTAATGCACCCGAGGCCAGGCCAGTCCCCAGCCCGAGAGGCCACGGATGCGCCGCAGGCTTCCTGAGCACCTCATGCACAGCACAGGCAGCGGAGCACTCTGCCCTCTGCCAGGTCCCAGGGAGGGGTGGCAACTGCTCCAACGCCAGAGGCGAGGGAGGCCGAGGCTGGGGCCAGCAGCTCTGCAGTGAGAGGCAGCCCCTGTGTCACCGCCACCCACACCCGCTGAGCTGCTGCTGTCCTGCGTTCAAGGAAGAAGATGCAGGATCAGTCCCTGGTGCCGCAAAACTTAAATTAAGGGAAGATCAACTTTTAAAAGTGGTGTTTTTCAGAAGTTTGTGTTTTTCAGGCTGTACCTCACAGTGAAACCGTGTCTCAAAAAGACACAAGATATGAAAATAAATAAGTAAAAGTGAATTGATCAAGCTTCTGCAGAGCCCTACAGTGGCATCTTGACCAGCATCCCACTGTCCCCGCCGCAGGATGGGTGGTGGCCAGCCCTGGGTGCGTCATCCCAACCATGCTTCATGTCATCAGAGCAAATCTCACAGCCTGCTCCAGTCCTTCTCTGCAGAGGAACAGCCTTCACCATTGATGGCACCTGGGTGTGCATGTGCACATATGTGCTCCCACATGCACATGCGTGTTTGTGTATGTCCCCACATGTGTGTACATGCTCACCCCTCAGCAAGGGAAATCTCTTATTTTTAACATAGGGTAGGTTTGACTATGTTCTCTAATGATAAAGTTTCAGAGCAAGGGTATGCTTGGGGATGATACTTTGCAATCACAGTTCATAGGCTTTTTTTAATGTCTTACTCTTGTTTGGGAAACAGAACAGAACAAAAAACCTCAGTTATCAGAAATTATCCAAGTTTTTTTGTTATTGGATACAGAGTCCCTCTATGCAATTTGGACTTGTAGTGATCCTCCTATCTCAGCCTCCCCAGTGCTGGGATTACAGGCATGCTCCACCACCTCAGGTTTTAGGTCTCACACAGTGTACCTGAGGTTCCGGGGCCAGCATAGCAAGAGATTTCAGGGATCAACTTAGTCCTTGCACTTGCTGGGCAGGCGCTTAGACCACTGAGCTATCTCCCCAGCCATTTTTCTTTTTTTTTTTTTTTTAAACTAATTTTTCATTTGTTTTTTTTTTTTTTTTTTTTTTTTTTTTTTTTTTTTTTTTTTTTTTTTTTTTTTTTTTTTTTTTTTTTTTTTTTTTTTTTTTTTAAATTTTATTTATTTATTTATTTGTTTGCTTGTTGTGTGTGTTTGTTTCTTTATTTATTTATTTTTTGTGGCTGGCTCAGCCTGCCCTGGTGGTGGCGCTGGCGCAGCATGTGGTGCCGGGGATCGAACCGCAGTCCCTGTAGTTGCCTGAGCCTTCCTACGCAGGCGCTTTAGACCACTGAACCATCTCTCCGGCCCCCCATTTTTCAATTTTTAATGGACAATGGATTTGAACAGGGATTTCTAAAAGAAGATATGCAAGTAGCCAACAATCACATGAAATAATATCCTACATTGTCCTTAAAGAAATACAAGGGGACCAGGGATCTAGTTCAGCAGCACAGTGCCCAGCTGGCAAGTGCAAGGTCTTGAGTTTGATTCCTAGTACCAAGAAAGAAAGAAAGAAAGAAAGAAAGAAAGAAAGAAAGAAAGAAAGAAAGAAAGAAAGAAAGAAAGAAATTCAATCAGAAACCATAGTGAGATATCATATATTAACTCACTATTCTAATTAAAAATCAAGATGATAACAAATCTGAACTCCCAAACGTTACTCCTGGCAATGTCAAATGGAATGCCCACTGTGGAGGACGGCCTGGCAGTGCCTAACATCAATTATTTACAGTACTTACCATATCACCCAGTAATATCAACCCTGTCCAAGAAAAATGAAAATGTCCACACAGAGATTCGCCCACAAATACCCCAGCAGCGCTGATCGCAGAGTCAAGACCCAAAGTAAAACTCAGAGGCCTCTCGCTAGTGAACAATAAGCCGTGTGGTGGATTCCTGCAGTGGAACAGAGCTCAGGCACCACGAGAGGTCGGGCACTGTCGAAGGCAGGGTGTTCACCTATGGGCTAAGGCCCGCGGTCCATGCCAGTGCCACCGTGATCAACACTGCAAACAGCAGACTGCCAGTGACATGACAAATGGACAGCTGTCACATGCACTGTGCTAAGCAGCATGAGGCAGACACAAAAATGACCAGATTCTGTGACTGTGAGAGTCCTAGAAAAGGCAGACTACAGTGATATATTGGTGTCTTGCAGATGGGCGTAGGCATGACTGGGGTTCTGAGGATGGCAGGGCCAGCTGCGGGGACAGTGTGTCACTCTGACACGTTGGTGACCGTGTGACTGTAGGAGAGGGTGAGCTTTATGGCATATATAACAGGCCCCAACAAGCTGTGCTGAAGTGATGCTAACACTCGCTGAAGAAGGCCTGGTCCCTTGGGGCTGGGGAGATAGCTCCGTGGCACAAGTGCCTGCCTAGCAAGTACAAGGTTGTGAGTTTGCACCCCGGTACCACAAAAAAAAAAAAAAAGAAAGAAAAAAAGGCGGCCTGGTCCCATGGGCAAACAGATGAGCTCAGCACATGCAGCCCACGTGCGTGCAGCCACGGGCCCCGGGCCAGGACTCACTGCTGGCCGGGAACACGGGGACTGCCTGGACCCGGGATGCTTTCAAGACCAGTTCTGATGCTCTTCCAGGCAGGTGACATTGGATGGGTACATGATGGTTCTGCCCTCATCACCTTCCCAAGGGCCAAGTGAGAACAGACGCCAGGCGGGCGACCCTCAGAGCGCCAGGGCTGCCGCTGGCCTGCGGCGGGCCCGTTTCATTTGGTCCAGCTGTTGCTGTTGCTACCCAAGGAGCAGCTTGGGACTACTAGGATTTTAATCAGTTCGTCCTCATAGGGCTTTGATTGGTTGGTTGGTTTAAGTGCCATTTCAGAAAGCTGTTCCTACATAGAATCTTCAGCACATAGCTGGTCAGCCAGGTCCACAGGTTCTACATCGGAGAACTCAACCGAGACTCAATTTTTTTTCTTTTTTTTTTCCGTACTGGGGATTGAACTCAGGACCCTGCACTTGCCAAGCAGGTCACTTGCCTAAGCTTGTCTAAGCAGGCGCTTTAGACCATTAAGCTATCTTGCCCGCCCAAAAGTTGAGAAGGGCTTGTTTGTTTGTTGTTTGTTTGTTTTGGCTGGCTCAGGCTGCCTTAAGGGTAGGTATGGGGATCAAACCACCGTCCCCTGTGCCTGACTGGGATTGCCTGAGCAGGCTCCTAAACCACGGAGCTAAGCCAAAAGCCTCCAGAAGATGATCGAAAATGTTTGAGAGAAAAGGTGCATCAGTACCAGCATGCGCAGCTTCCTTTCTTGTTCACAAAGCGATGCAGTCTACTGTGTGCTCTGAAGGCAGTGCCCATCGTGTTAGTGTGATCAGTGCCCAGGTGACTTAGGGCTCCTGGGTGGCACCGGTTTTCCAGAAATTCCATGCTGCCATATGCCAGCGCTTGAGCACACTGGGTTTGGGGTTTCGCTGGTGTCCTGGAGCCAGCACCCCAGGTGCCAAACAACAACAGTGCTGAATTAGGTTTGGGGATGGGCAGACATTATAAATAACAAACTCAGGGTGTTCCTAGTGATGATGGATCCCACACAGACTTCTAAATTGCTCTCCATCAGCTCCCCCAAAACAGAAATAATGTTCTGTTCCCCAGGGAGGAAAATTTAGTTGTGTTCTCAGAATCCAGGTCTAACTTGAGGCTTAGAAAATTCAGCTTAAACAGCTACTGTCCTGAGAAGGCCTCCTTGTGTGACCCACGGCACAGCCATGGACACGGGCCACTCTGTCCTGTGGAAACCTCATTCCACACGCTGTGTCCAGCCTGTTCCAGGTGGGACCAAGTGTGACTGCAGAGCTGTAGCTCAGGGCCTGCAGAAGAAGAAAGAGGAACAGAGAACCAGCAGAGGCTATGTAAGGGCAATGCGGCGTGGAATTCATGGGGCCTGGGTACAGGCAGTCAGTAAGCCCTTCTGCCCCGAACAAAGAGAAATGTGTCCCTTTTCTAGGGACAGAGAGAAGGCAGGGACACCAGGTGGGAAGATCCTGGTGAGCATCTGGGGCTAAAGCTTTCCGGCCACCTCCTTCTCAGTGGTCTGAGTCCTTGGAAGTCCCCGGATGTGCGTTCTTGGTGCTGCAGTTGTCCCAGGACCTGCGGAATTCCTTGTCCTATTTTAGCTCCTCTCCTGTGCCTGTCGAAGACCACCTGGGGTACGGACGGTGGTGCTTCTGCTGACAGGTGGGGGCCGAGGGAGTCAGGCCAGGTTGGACACTTGCGGAAAGGGCAGCGGGAAGGGCAGCGTGGTACAGAAGCAGGGAAGTTGGGGCACGCAGTCAGCCTCTCACACACAGGCAGGGCTCAGCCCACCGCTTGGCTCCAGCTCGGAGTGGAGGCGCCACCCCCCGCTTGGTGGCGGGGCTCCGGACTCAAGCGGCAGAGCCCAGCATCACACACACAGAAGTTTAACCTCCCGTTTATGTGTCAAGCCGGTGATGTAAATGGCAGCAGAGGGTGGGGAGACAGCTTGGCGGCCTAAGCGCCTGCCAAGCAAGCACCGGTGCCACATGCCGCGCCAGTGAGAACCTGTATCACATAATAATAATAATAATAATAATAATAATAATAATAATAATAATAATAATAATAATAATAATAGAGAAAAAGTAGGGCTCGCTGTGAGGGGCACAGCAACACTGTGAGCTCCTGGCTGTCAGGGGAGCCCCACGTCACAGGTAACTCTTCACACGTAGTATTTTAAGTTCTAACCCCAAACACACGACTATAGCCCTAAAACCTGTCACTTTGAAGATGCGCCCCATGCCTCTGCTGCGGGCCAGGTGCCTCTCCATGACAAGCTCCTGTGCAGCAGGACGCACCCACAGCAGGGCTGTGTGGACCAGGGACGTGGTTTGGACTCATACCTTGTGGGGGGGGGGGGGGGGGGGGGGGGGGGACCGCAGGTGGGCACGCGGCCCAAGCCCCTGCCCCGCAGGCCGCCTTCCAGGAAGCGCCCGCACCGCCAGCAGAGGTCGCCAGGCCCCTTTCACCTTGAACTCTGCGCCGCCCGCCTGAAAGCCAGGAGGGAGCGCGCGTTTGCTCATCTGTGACCCTTTCCCTGCAGGAATTCTTTGACCATGTGAAGAAGCTGTGGGACGACGAGGGCGTGAAGGCGTGCTTCGAGAGGTCCAACGAGTACCAGCTCATCGACTGCGCGCAGTAGTGAGTGTGGCGGGTGCTGGGTGGGGCGGCGTCTCTGCACCCCTGGAACCAAGGGCGCTTCCGGAGCCTTCTAAACGCATGGGCCCAGCAGATGGAAACGGGAGAAATCAGTGTTTCGGGGAAGAACCTGAACAGCTCCACCGCGTTTGCCCTGAGTGTCATGTTGAAGCCTGTTTGCTCTTTCCCATCCGTCTGCTTAAGAGCCATTGCACATCTTAAGTATTTCTCATTATGTTTTAATTTTGGAGCAAGGATCCCCAAATTAGTTTTGTTCAGTACGGGGGATGAACCCAGCTTCACCAAAGCTACTTCCCCAGCCTTTTTATTTTAGTTTTTGTTTCAAGACAGGGTCTCACTTAAGTGGCCAATTTGCCCAGCCTAGACTTGAACTTGTGACCCTCCTGCCTCAGCCTCCACATTGCGGGGACAGTTTTTTTTTTTTTTTTAAGTATCAGTGTTCTGACAAAATCCATGCTCTTCTTGAAAGTTATGTGTTCTTATTCTCACCAGAGTATGGAAAGAAATTTCATAAATAAGTACTTGAGAGCAAGCAATGATTGCAGTGAAAAAGAGTAGGAGCAGGGTGCTGGGGCTGGGGCTGGTGCTGGCACTGGTGCTGGCGTTGGGGCCAGCTTATTATTGTCCCTGAAACACTGGCGATCCTATTTTCTTCTGCTGTCTTGGTACACTCCATGACTGTTAGACAATAACATCCCCAGAGAAATGTACAACACTGAAAGTTCCAGAAGCAGTTGCTGCTCTGCTGACCAAAGCCATGTATGACAAGTAGTCCTGTGTAACTCAGGCCAGCGAAGGGTGTCACACGGACAGTCTGGGGGCTCTGAGGGCTGGCGCTCCCTGTGAGCTCGGCCAGGCACTGGCCGGACTCAGACCCAGGTCCTGGAGAGACAGAGATACCATCCCAGGGCAGGGCGCAGTGGCCGAGCTCTGCTCCCTCTGGGGGGAGGCCTGCCAGTGAGTGCCTGGCACAGGAAGCAGGGGCCAGAGGTGTGGGGGGGACCAGACAGAGGACAGGGGCAGAAGTGGCCCCACTTGGTGACCTGAGCAGCTGGGGGTGCATCGGCTGCCACTCTCAGAGCCAGGGCAGCCAGCGGACCTGCTGAAGATGGGCCCCACATGTCGAGGGGAGGGCGGCCGCATGGCACAGGCACCATCTCTGAGAGCGGGCCACACTGCCACTCAGCTGGGCACCTGGAGAGGGAAGGGGCTCTGGGGCCTGGAAGCCTGGAGCAGGAAGTGGCACCTGCCGGTCTTTGGGGTCCTCAGGAGAAAGGAGAGGAGGGGGCTGCACCCCCAGACCTCCCACCCGAAGCCTACCAGACACCACTACTCCCAAATGGGGCCCAGCAGGGCACAGAGGGCACGAGGGACAGCCACACAGAGGCCTGGGGAGGAGCACACGGCCTCGGCTGTGTCCCCTCCAGGACACACACCACGGCTCTGTCTGTCCTGTGCGTGGCTTGAGTTGAGGGAACAGGGACTGGAGAAGCAGCTTGGTGACTCTGTCCTAAACTCTGGGACCTTAGAAAGTCACCACCCCTTGGGACAGAAGGTGGCACGCATGCCAGCAGCAGGGTCCAGTGAGTCCTGGGGCTGCTGTCCTGCGTGTCCCCCAGGCCACCCCCCGGCCCCTCTCCAGTCTCCTCACTCGCGGGGGTGTGCTTCTGGAGCCAGGCAGATGCGGCCTCCTAAGCTCCTGGGGCACAGGCAGAGTCCTGTGCTGCCTGGAGAGAGCAGCTCAGGGCCGCCAGGCCCCGGAGGGAGGCGGGCATGGCACGGGGCTGGTGAGGCGCTGTCGCCTGCGCACCCCATCCTGCGTGCACGCACAGAAGCTGCACACTGAGCTGACACAAGAAGTCTGCCGCAGCGAGCGTGCGACACCATGGCGGGCCGTTACTGGTACGAAGCACCGGGTGTTGCATGCAGCCCCACGTATTGCGCCATGGTCATCCTGGCGGTGCAGCTGTAACTGCAGCAAGGTGCCGCGTTGGGGCCACAGGGTGGCCAGCCACAGTGCCACACGAGATGGGGGGTCTTCAGCTCCACTGTCGTCCGTGGAGCTGCCCTCGGGCATGGCCACCTGGCCTCGTGGCTGTACCTGGACTGTGAGCCCCAGAGTCACCAGCTCTGCAGCCTGCCCCCCTCATCTCAGATTCCTGGGGTTCCTTGCGTCCTGCCCTCTTCTGTCCCTCTGAGTTGCTCCAGAGAGGTCAGACCTGTGTCCTGGGGCCACCGTAGGGCATCACCACCTCACTCAGCAGTGTGCATCTTGGACCTGCAGGCCTGCTAGGAAGTGACAGTGCTGGACCTGTTCAGGTCACGTCCTCTGAGGTGGGTTCATAGAGTTATCTGGGGACAGGAGTTCTCAGTGGTGCTAAAAATTCTGCTAGGGCTAGGTAAACAAAACATGTTTGCACACAGTCGAGCACTATACATCAGTGAAAAAGATGGGTCATCTTTGGTAAGGGCCACATGTGATTGGTCATTCATAGGAGACATCCTCAAGGGTGGTCCACAAAGGCAGAGGTATGCACGTGGCTTGGGAGTGAGAATCTGAGGCAGAGGTCTGGGTGACAGTCACAGAGCCTAGCGACCATGTAAGACCTCTGAACTACACACCTCAGAATGGTTTGTGTCTTGTGGAGTTGTGTGCTGTGAACTGCACCCCACCTTTGAGAAGCAATGTGGCTGGAGGCAGAGAACACAAGGACCCATGCTCAGGGCTGGCCCGGCCTGGGTCCTGTAGATTCTGCTGGCCCTTCCCCTTCCTGCGGGGCCCGGGCCTGTCCAAAGCGCAGGCGGATCCCAGCATGTGTGAGGCTTCTTCACATTGCACACCTGCAAGTGCGATGTCAAAGGACCCACAGTGAGCGAGGCCACGGGCGGTGTGGGCCATGGGAAGGCAGTTGGGGACCCGTGCCACACTGTGCCACGTGGCTCCCAAGGAGGGAACCCTGGTCCTGCTGCCCTCTGTAAGGGGTTCTTGGGGTGCTTCTGGGGCAGCACCAGGTGTCCCCTCTGCCATCCCTGCTCCACACTACCTGTGCTCCCTCCCATCCACTCTGTGAGCTATGGGCAGCATCCTAGGGAAGCAGGGGTGGACAGTGCTTCGGGGGTGGGAGGACAGCGCAGCCCGGCCACACCCTCGCAGACGCCTGCAGCATCCTCAGGCAGGGGCCGGGAGCAGCCCTCCAGCCTGCGGCCACCACCTGGCAGTGTTAGAGCCCAAGCCCTTTACCCAGCCTGAGGGCACCTGCTGGCTGCTTCCTGGGTAGGAGCCAAATTTACAGGAGGAGCTCTAGGTCCTGACCTGCCCCAGCCGACTTGCCCGAGGGGAAGGGACCCAGAGCCACGCAGCCTGCAGCTCAGCTTCCTTCAGGCAACAACTCTTTCATTGCGGTTTTCCTCCTCTGCTTTCTCCTGGCTCCCCGTCGTCCTTCCTAGCTCTGGTCATGTGGGAGCACCCGAGACCCCTGGCCTCCCTGTGCCCCCTCCCTGGACACCCTGCCCAGACCTGAGGGTCCAGCAGTGCAGCGCAGTCTTCAGCGCCACGCCTGGAGTGCTGAGCTCTGGGGACAGCAGTGAGCATGCGCCAGACCCCGAGCAGTAGGTGGTGCCCAAGTTTCTCAGTAGCACACTGTAAGAGCCCTTTCTCCTGCATACTGTGAAAATTAAAACCCTGCCTCTACTGTTATCCAAATGCATTTCCTCTGAGGCTCCTGATAAGCGAGGGTGTAACCATGGAAATAGCTATTTTAGGAGAAAGAAAATCAGAGGGAACTGGATCTTTAGAGCAGCCCTGTAAAATCAGATGTGGCTTGATGTAACTCTAGACGCCACAGCTCCAGGAGTGGGGTCCGGGCTCTGGGGCCCAGGAGGCAGCTCCTTTGGGTGTGGCCCTGAGTGGCTTCACAGTCCCAGAGAGAGTGGCCCTAGCTGGGCCAGCATCAGGGAGCCTCTTCCTTGGTGGCAGTCTCAACCCCGCTATCCCGTGTGCATAATCACAACCTCAGCACCAGTGCCCCATGGGGCTGGCAGGTCATGGGGAACTGGGCTTTCAGGTAGCCCCAGAAATTGTCGACACCAGTGAGCCAACTGCAAAGCTGGTCTTGTACCTGTATAGTGGACAGAAACTACCATTGTAAATACGAGCATTACTATATACTGTTGGGCTTTCTCCATGTGAAACAAGCATCTGTGAGCACAGGCAGGCTCTTCTTAATCCTCACGTTCATCGTATTTCTACCTAAATTGATTTTCAGGTTTAATTTCCAGATCTGAGCAATGGGAACCCCCCACCACAGCCAGTGCAGTGACTCAGGAGTAGCGGAGGGAGGGGTGCTGCAGGCCAGCCCTTGTCCTAGCGGAAGACCCCTGACCCTGGCTCTTGCTTCTGCACACGTCCGGGAGCCTCAGCCTGAGGAGACTCCCCACGGACACTCTTGTGGAGACAGTGTCTTTAGTTTCTCTGACCGTGGCGTCCTGGGGTGGAAAGCTCAGTGGTCTGGTCCTTGGGTCTGGTCCCCACTGTCCTACACCATCCCTTGCTAGGTCCATTGAAGGCTGCAAACCTCAGGACCTCGGAACTAGAATGTTGAATAAAACAAAAGCAAAGAAAACACACCGTAAGAGTACTTTCTCCTGCAGTCCTCGGCCCAATGCCATCCCAGCACTGCAGAGGTGCCCAAGGCTACTTAGCCAGGCTGGCAGTGAGCACCCAGGTGCCACCTCCACCACTCACACACAGATGCTTCACAGGCCTGACGGATCCAGGGCCCGGGGTCCCTGAGGTGGGACCAGCCCAAAGTGTGTCACCAAAGAACCTCCCGCAGTCGATAGCAAATGACAGAGGCCAGTGGCATTTTCACAGGGCAAATGCATCAAACCAAGATGCTGTCCTGTGAGAGGAAAATTCTGTTAGGTGCTCATGCTACAGCACTTCCTTATTGTAAGTAAACCGGAGGATCTCTGCAGCCATTTTAGTAGAAACAGAGTTGAAATTCAGTGGCCAGGGAAAGCAGAGGAGCTCCGCACGGATCACGCAGCCATGCGTGCCTGCTGGCCCAGGGGCTCTGTTCCAACAGCCTGGCATGTGTGCAAGAGGCTGCAGAGGGAGCAAAAACGATGTTTGAAATTTTTCCTTGTGATCACGTGAAACACGTTACATTAAATTATGCAGAAATGTGAAGAGGAAACTTGTCAGAACATTGTCCCGTGCTGAATCCCTCGGTCTTCCCCATCCCTAGCATCCTGGGTCTCAGTGAGAGACCCATCAATGCTGGCCCTGGTGTCGCCGTGTTCGCGTGGGAACAGTACGCTGAGGGGTGGCTGGGTCCTGAGTGGCTCTGGGCAGTGCAGGGGACCTGCTCACGTGTGACGCCCTGGTGTGTGCAGCATGGGCAGGGGGTGGGGGGCACCCTCCTGCCAGGCAGCAGTATATTTGATGAAGTTGAAAATGATGCATAATGTACTGCTGGGAATCTGGACCAAAACTCGGTGGAGGTACAACTCAAAACCCATTTCACTGGACATAAAATCTGCATTAGAAAGAAAAGCAGTAAGCGGGCTGACACCTAGATACTGACCTTTGTGCCGAAGTATTTATAAGAAAATACACTGCCGTCTTCATTTTCTTTGAAATGCATTAAAGTAAGAGAGATTGAAGGATAGGCTGATGTTGGAGCCTAAAAGATGCAAACAGGCTGGACTGGTGGGTGGGTCTGGCTCCACTACTCAGGAGGCAGAGGCAGGAGGACTGCGTGAGCGGGTGAGGCCAGGAGTTCAAGGTCAGCCTGGGCAACAAAGCAAGCCTCCACTCCCACACAGGAAGTCTAGTAAAATGGTGGTGGCAAGCTCGACAGTGGCTAGTCACTTAAAGTTACTTCAAATTTGTTTACTATCTGAATTTTTTTGTAATAAAATATAAAGGGAAAGAAAACCGTGTAGGTATAAGTGATGAGAAGCCCGGAGGATCACAGGCTGAGGCCGCCTCCACGGGACTTTGCGTGCACGCGGGCGCAGCGCGGTGGTAGAGCACTTGCCAGCTTGCGCTGCTGGGGTTCTGCCTCCAGCACCGCGCCCCAAAAACAGGCTAAAGAGAGAGGCTGCCTCGCCCCGCGGGCCACTCGGGGGTAGGGAAGGTGCTCAGTAGCCCAGGTCAGTAAGCAGGCAGTGCCCTCTTACGGGTGGCAGCACAGCAGGTACTTGAGCGCGTGAAAGGCTTGGCTACACGTACGCATTCGCTGCGTTTTGGGGAGCGCTTCCAAGGAAGCTGGGAGCTCAGGTGGAAAGCCGCAAGTGCAGCTAGGAACGGCACCGCTCCCGCGCTTTGAGGCCTGAGCTGCACTCCCCTAGCTCACCACGGGCGGCGCTGTGCTGCGCCTATGAATTAACGCTGATCCTCGCCCTGAGCTGGGAAGCTCGTCACTGCTATTCCGCAGAGGAGGAAACGTCACATAAAATTACGTGAGACTACACATACCAGGACTACACAAGTTTCATCTCAAGGATTTTGAGGGGCTCTTTCAGTCTAAAATCTCAGCAAGCGCCCTGTGGGCCCTGCCAGGTGCCAAGCGACGGGAGGAGAGCGGCCCTGCCCGGGCACCTAAGCGGGGGCTTGTCCTGGGCGCAGCGCTCAGCAAGCTCGCGTGGCACTGCTGGGAAGGGCCCAGTGGCTTCAGGACAGAGCAGACATCCCAGGGCCCAGCACGGAACGCGCGCGTCAGCCCCGCTCCTGGGCTCGTACCCAAGAGAACGGAAAACAAAGCCAAGGGGACTTGTAGATGAATATTCGCAGCCGTGCAGTTCACGGGAGCCAAACACAGAACCTGCGCGGTGCCCCAGCTGACGTCGGGAGCCGGATGACCCACAGCACGGTGGCCCAGTGCTTGGCACCAGGAGCTTGGAGTGGGGCTGTGGGCGTGGCGAGGAGCAGCCCTGCCGCAGGGGCTCCGTCCGAAGGATGCAAAGGCCCTAAAAGCGATTGTGCAGATGATCGGACATCTCTGGACCTGCAAAAAGCCACAGAATGGTGCACGTGACCAGCACTTCAGGGCAAGACTCTCAGCTGACCACGGTGGGATGCCACTGTGGCTACACCTACCTGCTTGGGAGGCTGAGGCAGGAGGACCACGGGCAGGAGGAGTCTGAGGTCTGCCTGGGAAACGGCATGAGGCCCAATCTCAAAACAATAAATAAATAAATAGTGAGGCTCTCTGTTGTATTTAACTTAGACATCAGTAAACGTGGAGCCTTGGGATCATCCACCTCTGCCCAGATTGGGGCCTTCCTAATATTACCAAGGGAAGCAAGAGAGAGCTCCATCCCAGGGCCAAGAATGGCGGCTGCGTGACAGCTGAAGGCTCCTGACCAGGGCCTCAAGGATGTGCCAAGGGAAGGAGAGAGAGAGAGAGAGAGAGAGAGAGAGAGAGAGAGAGAGAGAGAATGATGTGCCACGGGCCAATGAGCTGGGTCCAGGAGGTGGCTCTTGGACTGTTTCGTATGAAAGGAAGCACTCAGGAAGGGAAGAAAGGAGAAGCTTCCAGGCTTCCCAGCCCTGCGCCGTGGTAGGGTCAAGTCTGACTCAACCGTAGCACCCCGGCCTCATGGTCACTAGGACCCTCAACGCCAACACAAGCCACATGTGAAACACAGCCTTACTCCTCTGTTAAGGAAATGTCAACCAAATGCAGCCTCCTGCGCTGCCCCACCGCAGCGCGGGTTACACACAGGCCATGACAGTGTCCCAAAGTGGTTGCCACAGAGGAATGAAGGGCCCTCGTGTGGCCACGGAGGCTAAGGCAGAAGCTGCTGTGCTGTGACTCTGCCAAGGTGCAGGCGGTAGCTAAACTTATCCTTCACACAGACAAGACTTTGCCCAAAAAGGGAAACTCTGACTGACACTCAGCCGCATAGTTTAATGACACCTCGGATCTCTTCACTGAGAAGCGCTGCCTGAGAGGCCCCTTTCTCCTTCTGTCCCTGCTCAGATTGGAGAGAGCCACTCCGTGTCCCCAGGGCAGTGTCCAGTTCACCGTGACCCTGACAGCCTCACCACCCATAGCAGCCATGGCGTCCTCCCTCCCGGAGTAAGAGGTCAAAGTGAGGCTGCACCATGCACCTGTGCCGCTCGGGGCATGGGAGCTGCTGGCGAGGGGGAGGCAGGGGACTCTGGTGTGGAGGCCATTCCCCCTTTAACTCAGACATTCTCATTCTGCAGTTGGGTGAACCTGAGGATGAGGGTCAGGGTCAAGGAGCAGATGAACCCCCAGAAGACTCCTCTCTGGGCATGGGGTGCACACCTGTGGCCCCACACTCCAGGAAGCTGAGGCAGAAGGACTGCAGCTTCAGACCCAGTGTGGACAACTTAGGACTTAGCAAGATCCTGTTTCAAAATAAAAAGAGAGAGCAGAGATGTAGATTAATGAAAAAGCCCCGGGATCAATCCTATCCCCAGAAGGAGGGTGGGGAGGAGGCGCTTCTCAGGGCCGCAGCTCACCTCCCCCCAGCTGACTGACTTACTTCAGAACCATGTTTCCTAACTAAAGATGCAAGCTGAAGCTCACAAAATAACTATGCTTTAACTCTGAAGCTTAACTTCAGCCCTTCTGTGACTCAAAGTCAGGTCCTGATGAGCTTTCTTGGGGAGGCAATGGCAGCGAGCCCCCTGGTATGCAAGCAGTGGGGTTGGGCTGGAATCGGAGGACGGGCGGTGTCCCGGAGCCCCCTAACAGTAGGGATGCCCACTGTCGACCTGCACACAGGCAGCCCCAAACCACTTCCCTCTTCAGCCAAGTGTCGTGGAGACAACATATTCGGTGAAGGCCAGGCCCATGGCCAGTGGGCAAACAGGTCCACGCACACATTTGCCCTGGCGCTGCATGGATGAGTGCATGTGCTAGCCACACACATACACACACACACACACACACACACACATGCACACACATGCACACACGCACGCACAATCAACCCATGCGCAGCCCACACCAGCTTTCTGAGAAAGGTCCTGTCTCCACTTCTGGGGGTCTCTTTCCATCAAGGACAGATAAGTCCCCAGGAAGGTTTAGTACACAGAATGGCCTGACTACTTTCTATACTGTTTGACTGAGGAGCTATCTGCTTCATATCCCAGTTCTAGCCTGTTACATGGGAATGGCCAGCAGCCCTGGCCTGGACCCTAACCTTCAGGTGCATGGTCCTAAAGCCCCTGAGTGGGACAAGCCATGCATGGCAGCAGTTAGCAGGTGCAACAGCTCTCCATGGAGGGAGGGAACTTGTCTTGGAAAATAGCACAGTGGGTTGGTAGCAAAGAACAAGAAGAGGAATCTAAGGCCCAGTTCAGTGGCCACGCTGTGGCTGGGGTCTGCGCCTCTAGCCACATCCTCCAGGAAGTCCTCTTCTCCAGAGCCTTCTTTCCTAACAGAAGCAGCGGCCTCCCTGTGCTGCTGGGTCTGCCCACCCCTCCCTGAGGGACCCACAAACACCTGGCACAGATCACCCAGGGGCCTTCGCAACCAGGGTTTCTATATAAACTCACAGCGATCTGCACAGATTGCCAGGCTCCGAGGGGAGCTTCCCTGCGGAGGACCTAGCGCCATACCACTGCCTCTGAGAAATGCGGCTTGCATTTCAGCTTACAGGAATGAGGAGACGGAGGCCCGGGGCAGAGCTGGCCCTCCTGGGTCAAGACACACTTACCCTGAGCCTCAGCACTTCGGGGTAGATGCGGGTAGGGCCCAGGCCAAATCAGTGACATCCAGAGACTGCTTTTTTAAAAAACCTGGCACCACTGGTATTGCTCCTTGCCCACAGCCTGAGATGCATCTGCAGCCCCCTCCCACACTGGTGCCCTTCGGGGGATCTCTATCTAGAGGATGGCTATGGAGCCTGTCCTCAGCGTCTCTGCTTGCAAGGTCGTTGGTGCAGAGAAGGAGGTTGTGTTGGGCCGCATGTGGCACTGCCAGGCCCCAGGGGGCTGTGGGCCCCGCTGTGGAGACTCCCTGACTCTCGCAGCTGCTGCCTGGAATTTCCTGCCAAACCCTTCTCATCTTCCTTCTCAGCACTGAAATATGTCACCTCATTTGAGGAACAGCAGCCTTGGGGTGGCACACAGCTCTGAGTTACAGCTGTGTCCAAGTGGAGGGTGGTGGACTTGGGCCTGGGGTGTGGCTTTATGGTGAGAACTTACCTAGCTGGGAGTGGCCAGGGGAGGAAGCCCTCCTCCACGCCAGGGCCTCGCTCGGCACACACGCGGCCTCCAAGTCCTGTGACACGCATGGAAAATTTACACGGAATGTCTTTTTGTTTTCTTTCTTTCTTTTTCCTTCTTTTGTGTGTGTTTGTCTTTAGATTTAGCCACCTGTGCTTCTTCAGGTATCTCAAGTTAACCTTAAATTGGATTAAGAAAGAAAGAAAGAAAGAAAGAAAGAAAGAAAGAAAGAAAGAAAGAAAGAAAGAAAGAAAGGAAGGAAGGAAGGAAGGAAGGAAGGAAGGAAGGGGCCAGATAAGCCAGAGTGCAGTGTGTTTTTCTTCTCCACTTTATGATTAAAATAATTACCTGGTTGGACTCAACACTTCCTAGAAATGTTGCAGAGTAAGAAAATGTTCTTTCCGCTCACCAAGAAAGAATTCTCTGCCTGCTCTAAAGTGGCCACATGTGGCAAGTCCTTCAGTTGCCTTAGCACAGTCCAGTGGTCTGTATTTGTGATCCCATGGAAAATTTGTTGGAATTCAGTAAGCCAATTCCGACCCACCATGTCCAGCGCAGCGCGTGGAAGGCATGTGGGCAGTGTGGGCAGCCACGATTGGGGCGGTGCCTTGGGGTTGGTGCTTCAGGTCTGAGGCGTCAGTTTTCGAGCCCTGAGAAGCACAGCCTCTTTTCTCGAGCTCATGCCCAGCGGGCAGCGGCAGCGTGGGACACGTGGGACACGCAGCCCAGCTCGCGCATGCTACTTGGGAGCCTCAGGCTTCGCCGTCCCACACGCTGCTTGCACGACCACACCCCACCGCCTCGCCAGGCCCATCTGCGCTGTGGCAAGCCCACTGAGGGGTTTCGTACTGGGGACTGAACTTGGGACCTTGCGCCTGCCGGGTGGGTGCTTATGCGACTGACCTATCTTCCCAGCCAGTTGCTCTTCTTTCAAGGAGAGTCTTCCACGTGGCCCTCCACAGTGTTGTGATTGGGAAGAGAATCGTGAACTGTGTTCCGTGTTTCTGCCTGCGTCCCGCCCAGAAGGTTCTCAGGCATCATCAGAATTGTGGGGCCCAAGTCTCCTTTGATAACAATCCCCACATAGCCTCCCTTTGCTGGACATACCCAAAGAACCTGACTGGTCCAATAGGGCCTGGTTTGTGCGGCTGTGGCCTCCAAGGATGTTAGGGGGGCAGATGGTGGCATTGCTGCTGGTCAGCAAAGAGGAGCGGATTTGGGGTCCCACTGGGGAGCTGCCATGTGGTGTGGCACAAGGTCTCCAGGGCCCAGGGGACAGCTGTCTCTGGGAGTGTGGTGCTCCAGATAAACACTTGCTCTAGGAATGTGAATGTGACAGTCACTCCCCACAGTCACACACCGTGGGGAAGGCAGGCTGCCACGGCATGAGGAGGAGCCAGGAACCTGGGTGCTACCTGCTCTGCTGGGTGTCTGCCCAAGTGACCCACCTGCCTGCCTGAAAACAGGGCTCCCCCACTCGGTGCCCTGCCCAGCCCTGGCATCCCTCCCTCCAAGAGGGCAGCAGCAGGCCCTGGGGCCTCTGTCACATGACCACGTGGCAGCTGACCTTCCCTGGCAGCTGGCAGCTGACACCTCCCACAGATGGCTGCCAAGTTAAGGCCCTTTAGGGCGCGTGACCTCCGCTTGCAGAATAAGTGCCTGCCTCACGTGGTCATCATACTGAGGTCCTGACCACACCCGTGGGATCCGACGACCAGCCCTTCCCAGGTCTGTCAGACCAGAGGCCTGGACCCCAGGGGCTGGCAAGCACGAGGGGCTCTCATACATGGAGAGTGCCCAGCACAGTGTGGGCAAACAGGCGCCATTAATGCCATCACTGGAAGGAGGGCCTAGAGATTTTGCTCCATACCATCTCACCGAATTAGAATTTGTTAATAAGCTTTGGGCCGGCGCGGCAATGCGCACCTGTAATCCCAGCTACGTGGGTAGCTGGGGTAGGAGGATCACAAGTTCAAAGCCAACTTGGTGAGACGACTGTGGCTCCGAATTTAAAACCTAAAAAGGGCTGAGGTCGCAGCTCTGTGCCAATGGGGCTCGCCAGGGCTAAGAATGGAGCGAGGGGGAGCTGGCTGCGGGCTGGAGCACCCAAGCGCTTGTCTGCTGTCCTGGCATCAGTCCACCCTGCGGTTAATTGCAAGAAAAGCCAAGACCCCAGAGCAGCAGCGTGGAGAGCAGAGAAGCACGGGTCCCCTGCCTTCCACGGTTTCCAACGGTCTATTATGTTCTTGGGAAAGTTTTATTTGGAAAAAGAGCTCCGTTTGGGGGGCTCGGCTGCGTCGTTGGTAAGGCTGCTCCTCCCCCACAGCCTACGGGGAAGCCACTGCCTGGATCCGGCAGGCAGGGGACAAGACATCCAGGAGGCTCTGGGTCCTGTGAGTGCAGGGATGTGGACACCACAGCAGCTGGGGGTCTTGGGAGGCTTCTGGGAGGAGGAGGCAGGATCCTCGAAGGAGAGACGAACAGTCACTGGGGAGTAGGGACGTGTGCGTGGGTGGCAGCGGTACCACGCCCCGAGGCCGAGGAGACACAAAGGAAGGACGATACCCGGGCTTCCGTCTGGTCCAACGGAGCAGGGCAGCAGAGCGGGCACAGCAAGAGCTCTGCCCGCTGCAGAGCTGGGGGCGACATCATCAAGGCTGTGCCCTGAGGAGTGCCGCAGAGCCCCATCAGAGACTGGCCCTGACACCCAGAGCCCGAGGTCAGGCAAACACTGAGGCCCTGGTCAGCGACTGCTTCGGGGTTTGGTTTTGTTTAACGCATGCTTTTACACTGGCCTGAAAAAGTGGAAATCACTCATCGTCAGAAAGGAAGCTTTAGGCCACAGTGTCTAGCCTAAGTCTGCAGTTCGCTAGTTTCCGGCACCCCACAGTCACACTTGGAAAAATCCCTCAGAAGCCAGCCAGGCGACTCTGGGAGGCTGAGGCAAAGGGATCTCTAGTTCAAGGCCTGCTTGGGCACCTCAGCAATTGAGAGACATCTTTTTGGTGCTTTATAACTATCCAAGGAACTTTACAGTCAAGTTTGACAAGCAAAATCTTCGAAATAAAAACTAAATGGGTAGGCAATGCAAAGGCCCGAGGATCAACCCCGAGTCCCCCCTAAAAAATGTGCCAGTCGAGTTTGAACCGTGGACGTTTTACGTGCAGGTCTATGCATATCTCGCCTGCATCACAGACGTATCCCAAAGCAAGCGCCCGAGAACTCCGGGTTTTTGAATTACCTGATGAGGTAATCGCTTTTAAAACCGCGCAGCAGACAGGACTGCGTCACCAGAGAGGCAGCGTCTGCGCAGGCACGAACGAGGGGCGGGCTCAGGGGGCGTGCCCGGCACTGCCGTCACGCAGGCCTCGCCCAGGCGCCGGGTGCTGACGTCACTGTCTGCGCCGCTCTCCTTGGATGCAGGAAGTAGGACCAAAACAAAGGAGCGGCGGCCGGGCGTAGAGCTGCCTAGCCTCGTCTCCCCGCCGCGAGCGCCGCGGCCCGGCCGCCGACCCCCGCAGCCGTCCGACCATGTCCACAATGGAGAAGCATCTGTTCAACCTGAAGTTCGCGGCCAAAGAACTGAGCAGGAGTGCCAAAAAATGCGACAAGGAAGAAAAGGCCGAAAAGGCCAAAATTAAAAAGGCCATTCAGAAGGGGAACATGGAGGTGGCGAGGATACACGCCGAAAACGCCATCCGGCAGAAGAACCAGGGCGTGAACTTCCTGAGGATGAGCGCGCGGGTCGACGCGGTGGCCGCCCGCGTGCAGACGGCGGTGACCATGGGCAAAGTGACCAAGTCCATGGCCGGCGTGGTCAAGTCGATGGACGCGACGCTGAAGACCATGAACCTGGAGAAGATCTCCGCCCTGATGGACAAGTTCGAGCACCAGTTCGAGACGCTCGACGTCCAGACGCAGCAGATGGAAGACACGATGAGCAGCACGACGACCCTGACCACGCCCCAGAACCAGGTGGACCTGCTGCTCCAGGAGATGGCCGACGAGGCGGGCCTCGACCTCAACATGGAACTGCCGCAGGGCCAGACCGGCTCTGTGGGCACCAGCGTGGCCTCGGCCGAGCAGGACGAGCTGTCCCAGAGGCTGGCCCGCCTGCGCGACCAGGTGTGAGGCTGGCACGCCCAGGTCGCTCCGGGAAACTGCGGGAGACTGAGACGCCCTTCCGCCTGCCTTTGGGTTTACAGCCTTGAGGATTCCAGTCTTTCTCCGCCCTTACCGGAATCTTAAAGTTCCGTATTGCTTGTGCTGATGTGTATTTTTATAGCTGCCTTTTAACACAACTAGTTGAATTGGTATATATGGATCTTAAAAATTCTATCTGAATTGTAATTCCCACGTCATTTCCCATTTAAAATTATCAGAGTGAAGTGGTTTTGTTGCTGTAGTGTGATTGTCCATACGTGGGATGACAGGTGGCAGGTAAAAAAGAAGGCGAGTGGCCACCAGGTTTGGTTTCGTTTCGTGAACGCTTCCTCCGTCGCACTCATTGAACAGTGCTGTTTCTGTGTGGCCTTTGTGTGTTCTCTTTTTCTTTCTTTTACCATCACAGCAACCCTGCAATTAACTACTGATTCATTCTCACAACTTTTACTATAATTATCATAGGAAATTTTTCGGTAGTACTGTTTACATTCTGTATGGTTTTCATGTGATGATAGAGTTTGTAACTGAAAAAATGCCTCATAACTTCACTTATCATCAGAAAAATTAAATGTTCGTTTGTATTTTCTACTTACTAAGTAGAACTTTAAAGAGACTTACAAGGTTTTATATTGGGTAATTTCTAGCTATTTTCCTATGTCAACGCTCAAGTAAGCTCTTGATAACGTATGTTAATTAGCATGGCATTCTTATTTACACACCCAGCATTGCCAAAGAATTGTTGATTGGTTTGGGGAAAACGTGGAGCTGTTTGTTTATAGATTTTGTTTTGATTTGAGCCAAAAATAGAAATAAATTAGAACTGCATTTGAAGTTCTAATTATTTGCATTTATTGTTTTGTCTTAAAGCAACCACACTTTAGAAATTTCAAAAATGTAAGTGGGAATGCTTGAAGCTAGGAGGGAGAGCTGGGATTGGAAGAAAAGACAGGCTGGGTTCCCATCCCCGCGCTGTCCGTGTCTGGATGTCCCCACGCTGTCCATGTCTGGGTGCTGAGGTCAGGCGTCAGCCGCCACTTGCCTCCTGGCGGGGAGAAGGTGGTGGAGAGCAGCAGTTTGCTTTCGTTGGAAGTTTGTTCATCTAAGTTAAGCACTTACAGGTTTTCTTCAACTCTCTTTTGGCTGGAAGATTCTCATGAGAGAATTCCAGTGTTTGAGAAAGTAATCAGGTCCCTTCCGGGTTCTTTGCAAGTTTCATAACCACGTGTTTGTTCATCATCATAACTTGTTTGCCGGTGTGAATGAGTGACAGGCAGAGCAGCAGGTGTGCGCCACTGAGGACCGAGCCCGTGCGGAGCGCTTAGCTGAGTGCCCTCAGGAAGCCTGCGGCGGGGGACTCCCGCTACTGCCCGCAGTTGGCAGCGTGTGGCCTCCACGAACACCGAGGCAGCTGTGTGGGTGCAGCCTGTGTCATAGGCCTTTGGGACTGGACTTCTTCATCACAGCCAACAAAATAGCTTGGTGCTGACTGTCGATGGTTGTATAGTGCAAGTATTCCCATAAAAGTCTATTTTGGGCGATGCAGTAATGCTTGTATATGGTTGAACTTTCTTAAACTGTGCTCATTGCGTACTAAATGAATGTACATTTTTATTTCAAAAGCACTGTAGGTCCGTGGGTCATTCTCTTTTGAAGTTGATGCAGTGTTGAAGTGAAAATTACAGAAATAGCTGGGCGTGTGGCACATGCCTGTAATCCCAGCACTTGAGAGGCTGAAGCAGGAGGATCAGTGTGAGTTTGAGGCGAGCCTGGGCTACAAAAGGCCAGCCTAACTGCATAGACCCAGTCTCAAAAGGACAAAGAAAAGAAAAAGAAAATTACAGAAATTTGTTCAATAAATCACTTTAAGCTGCATATTATTACACACGAGCATGGATCCCACTTAAGCTGTTTAGGGGCAGGGGATACAGTTTAAGGGGGAGAAGACATGCTTAGCGCTTGAAAGGCCCTGGATTTGATCCCAACACCCTACTCCCCAAAAAAGATTAAAAAGCTGTTTAAGAAAGGAGATGTTGGGGCCAGGGAGATAGCTTAGGGGCACAAGTGCCTGCCTGGCAAGTGCAAGGTCCTGAGTTCAATCCCCAGTTCCACACAACAAAAAAAAAAAAAGGAAAGGAGATGTCATCCACAGATTTGGTTTGGAACGCATCTATTCCCACATGTTCTCGGTCTTAGCCCCAGCGCTCTCATGCAGCAGGTGAAGCCTTCTCTTGCCTGTGCCCAGGAGCCCTGCCAGCTGACTCATTTCTTCCCAGCAGCCAGATTCATCTTCTGCTTGAACCTACCTGGAACACAGACGATCTGAGTTAGCGAAGGCTCCCACCCTGTCACTGTGTGCCCAGGGTCCCCTGCAGCCTTTGTGCAGCTGAGGTCCTGAGCTTGAGGCCTCGGCTCCAGGAGCACAGAAGTGTGCGCCAGGGACCTTAAACCAATGGACACACCTCTGGGGCTGTGATTTTTAGTTAAATGCCCAGAGTTAGTAAAAAGCCTCCCCGGCTTTCCCAGTTTCATTCTGTATGGATAGTCAGCAGGTCCACCAGCGGCCAGACAGGGTGGCCGCCACAGTCTGTATCCTGAGCCCAGGCTGGCAGCTGGCACAGGAATGCAGGCCTCACTGGTGGCTCTTGTGGCAGCTGTCCCTGTGCACAGTGCTCACCCTCGTCCGTGTTTGTCCCAGTCCTTGCCCCTGGGGTTTGTGCTCTCTCTTCCCTGAGAGGCATCGGTGAGCACGCCCTGGAGGATACAGTGAAGGATGGAAACCAAAACAGACCACAGCAGCTCTGGAGCTTCTCTCTAGAGGCTTAAAAATAAACAGGCTGCTCTTCTTAAATGTTGTTCAGTATAGTGAAATAGCAAGGGCATAGACGTAAAAAAGAGACATGGTGTAAAAATATCAAGCTCAACACCGAAGATGACTGCCAGCTGGACGGACACAGGGGCAACAACCTGTAGTCCCAGCTACACGCAAGAGGCTGAGGCAGAACAATCCCAAGTTTAGTGCCAGTGTGGGCCTGAGCAAGACCCTGGGATAGATGAAGGGAAGGAGAGATGGGGAAGAGGGACATGGGAAGTGGAGGATGTGGATTCCTAAGAATGGTTGTTCAGGGGGACAGGGCAGCACACCTCTAGTCAGCATCCCCAGGCCCTGGGGAGATTTGCTGCAGACTCAGCAGAGGCTCTGTGCTTCTGGGCAGGGCTGGCCAGGGCTTGGGGCTGCCCCCACCTCCCTACCATGCGGTACAGGTGCTGCACCTGTAGGGAAGGGAAGGGAAGAATCCTGACGTAGCTATTGGGAACACAGCAACGGTTTACTTGCCTTGACAGTTCCAGCTTAGACTTCTTTCACAAGACAGTTTAAAGTGCATAGGATCACTGAGAGTCCAAGGCCAGCTTGGGCTACATAGTGAGCCCAAGTCTCAAAAGAAAAAAAAAATTTAAATTCCATTTAGTTGGTGCTTCTTCTCCGAGCCCACAGTCTAATGATAAAAGCGCTTGGTGGAGCCACGCTTGCCTTCTCCTGATGCCCCTGTCCCTGATTCGTTGCTGTAGCCATAAGGGTGCTGTGACTGGGTCGTTCCAGTGGAAAGCCGACCACAGGTGGGATGTAACCAGTGGCACTCTGGTGGCATTTGATTCTGCGGCTCAAGGGGTGTTTGGGTGGGTTGTTGTAATTGTTCACATTCTGCCAACATCAAACACAGATGAGGCTCTCAGATGAGGACAGAAACACTTCTGCAAGCACGACTTCTCGGTGGAGCGAGAAACGGTGACACACGAAGCAAAGCAAAGCAACATGCCCTGCCTTCCTCTAGTGCATGCGCTCCAGCAGCTATCCCCGGCACCGGCTGCTGTCCTCAGCAGGCACAGGGTCTTCCGAGATCTCCTGCGCTGTTCAGTGTTCTGTGGCCTACTAGGCTATAGATAGCCCTTTCAACTGTCATCACATGCCAATTGCATGTGTGACACCTGAGGCCCTTGTGAAGCCCATCTCTGTGGACCATGGCCCTTGCATGACCTGTGAACCCCTCTGCACAGCTCCCGGGGACATCAGGGACACAAGAGCCACCAGGGTAAAGATGTGCCACCTCATGGCCCCTCTGTGCTGGCCTCGTGCCAGTGTGCAAGGACCCAGGCTATCAAACTTTCATCCCAGGGCCACGGGACCCACGAGCAAGCTTCTCAACAAGAATCCCTGAGGGTGACAAGGGGACACCTGTGGCTATTCCATGGCTGTGGCCAAGTGGGTCATTCCACAGCCCTGTGGTGGCTCCGGCTTGGAGGGCACAGGTGCTCAAGGACACACCTGTCCAGGGCCAGGACTACACGATGGCTGGCGCCAGGCAGGCCAGGCCCTGAGTCTGCCGACCTTTGCTCTTAGGGCAGGCGTTTACCCAACCCATCACCCAGGCCAGAGTGTGAGGGTCACAGGTCCCCCCACAAGTCCAGTGCCCCTTGTGCATGGAGCGTCCCAGTCCCCGGCCACATGCTGGCCTCTTCTGTCTGGGGACCCCCGGGGCCTCCCAGGCTGCCACTGGGTCTCACATTCTAGGGTAGGACGGACCAGGCCCTGGACGCAGGACACAGGTGGAGATGTCTATGCCTCGCCAGTCACCTGCCACCAAGGGCCCTGCCGTCCTGTGTCTGCAGGGAGCTGGGCTACTGCTGCACACAG